>JAOBRC010315794.1:0-13245 GCA_027575255.1 Scolionema suvaense
TTTTGTTTCATATGCCGAGAGATATTAAAAAATCCATGAATGTGCAGGTTTTATGTTGCTTGCAACTTCATCTTGTTTTGATTGTCATGCAACTCAGACGTTACGAATAGAATTTGTTCGATTCAAGCAAATGTTTGGCTTATCAAAGCGCAGCTGATTTAAGTAAATATTGATAGAATTTAGCAAAATACGATTTTACACTATTTTCGGAACTCCCCGTTTACTGCCCCTGTTTATTAATAACCCCCTATTATTCGGGACCTTAGAGTAAGTAATAAATCATGCGTTAGCTATTGGAAAACTGTTACTTTCACCGTATTAGTTACTATGCTATTGACAAACTTATGATCTAGAGTATAATCCCATTAGGATAATTCACCTTCTCCACGTAGAAACATCTGTCTACCTTGTTTGCTATGGAAACCTGGTCAGAATCACCTTCGTAAAGAAACCGTATGCTGGAGTCCTCAGACTCTGTGTAGTTGTCTTGTATATGATTTGAAACCATCATCCTTATCAAATATGCCGGAATCCACTAACTCTGCGACTGATGCCAACATCTATGACTCAAATTTTCAAAATTTGTATCACAGGCTGGGGAAACATGATTCAGCCAGGAAAATTATTGCCTGGCAATGCTTAGGCACTTCCTGCCAGCATCTATTCACCACCCAGATTTAGACACGTCACAACTTTGCTGGTACGTTTGTGAAGCCTTTTTTTAAATGGGTCACTATCTTTGTGCACTGGAATTACCGTACTCTCTTATTTAGCTTAAGTATTTTACCTGAACCCAGAAATCCGCTGCTGGGTGTATGGAATCCATGATAATAGAGTTCCTTAGAGAATCTGTGAAGTCTGTATAACTATTCAGTCAGCCTGAGTAGGGGCCAGAAAATTGCTGCCAAAACTGTGCTGTGACGATATTGCAGAGCTGCTCATCATCATGTAACAAATGTATAGGTTTAGGGGATTTTAGAGCTGTGGCTGAGTCAAACTTGACGACGTCTAATTTTGAGTTATTTGATGCCGAGTCTGGGAAGTCTGGGAAACTTGATTAATGATCAACATAAGATGCCTTTTTGACTACTCCAACATAAGCTCACGCCCCCTCAGAAAACCAACTTCCACTGTAGCTATGGACTTAGAATTTGGTCCCACAGGCGGTATTTTCGGTGAATTACAAGCATTCGAAATTTGCAGTCCGGCAGTATTCATTTCCATAGGAACCAATACGAAATGGAAATTTCGGACAAAAAAATGATGTACAAAAGCCGCAATGCACTGCATGATGATGATTTGCGCAAACATTCGTCCTAAGGCATGGACAATTCTTTTCTTTTTCTGAAGAATGCATACCAAACTTTTCCAGAAATAATGAATACTTCCTCTATGTTTCAACAAAATGAAAGAGTGTGATTTGAATGGAGCTATGCAGTGCAATGCCCAGGTTCAATGGCAGGAAATGTGCGAGTTTCGAGAAAGCATGGCGCACATTGTGTGATTTTCATGGGTACGATAATTGTTCCAGAATAATTACAACATCACATGGTGCACAAGTAAGCTGTACTTCAAATTGTCCCTGTGTTGTCCCTATATGCCTCTAGCTTAATAACATGATCAGGGAGCATGCGTGCTGTACAGGCTACATTGAGAGAATTTTTTCAATCTTTTTGTCATCTAAATGCTACTTACCAAGCCGAAACCACGCTGCACTGCTCTCGACTGGCATGAAATTCATGTTGTTGATGCTGGTTGGTTCATCTTTGAGGCGTGCGGAATGCATGATTTGTGACGAATCGTTATTTTCTTAGAATTTTATCATTAATGTATTCTAATTTCAAGTGTAATGTATTTCAATTTCAGGTTTGAATACAGTTTCAACCCTTGTGAAGTTTACTGTAATGATGAAAAGACGAGGTAAGCACTCTCTCTATATAGAGGACAGCAGTCCAAAGATTAACATGTTTGAAACACGTGATACAAAATATCCAAGACAAGAAGTGACGAGTAATTCTATCCGTAGAGGTCTATTTTGTTCACATTTCGAATAATTATGGAATTAGTCTATAGATGTTAAATCTTCTGTTTCTCTGAGCATTCTGAGTAGTCAACCTTGGTGACTTGTGTTATGTTTTTATACTTTCATTTATATCTTTGAATGCCACAAAAGCTCTATTTATAAGTTTGTATTCTGTTGTGTTTAGGACTTTTGTGGGATTGCGCACTGTGGCTGGTGAAAGTCAGGTATGTTTGTGTGGATCAAATTCAATTTATTTCTTTTTTCATTTTGCATGATACTATGGGATAATGTCTGATCAGGTAAGAGTCAGAAAATGTTTCTTGATTTGACCAAGAAGTCTGATTGAGTGAAAGTGATGTGGAAATTTTGTCTAAGTTATGCAGGTCACAAAATTTTAGAGTATTTTCATTCAGGGAAATTACTACTGAAATCCAGTATTAATATGTTTCCTGCTGCGGTGGAGTTACTGCTATTTTACTTCGATTGTTTATTTGGTTTGTAGATGATTTGGGTTGCAGCCAAAAATGAAGTCATCGCAAAATTTTTTTCCAGACATTTTTTGGACATAGTGGTACTTTATAAAATTGATATGCCAAAAGTTCCTTTAAACATTTGTTACCATGACACATTGGAAAAGCCTTTACAGAACTCAATTAATTTCATTTATAACATACAGTAAAACCGGGCTAAAGTGGACACCTGCAGGACCACACCAATTTGTCCACTTTAGACAGGTGTCCGCCTTCGCCCAGAATCGATCAAGGGTCACTTTTTAGCAAATGAAGGACTTCGTTGCTTACCAGGGAGTCTCAAGTTCTTTACTGGACCCATTTAAAAAATCTACGAAAAAGAGCTCAATTTGAAGAAATGATAACTAATCTTTTCTTGTTCCAGTAAAAGCCTAGCACATTGACAAACCACAGCACCACTACATACATAAATTGCATACAGCATAGATTGAAATTAAGAGAAACACAACCCTTCCTGGGGGTCCTCAGTGAACATCAGATATACGTTGAGTTAGATCAAGAGCACTGTTTCGAAATTTTGAAACTGGTTTTACCAAAAATTTGCTCGGAAAATTGACTTGCCCGCTTTATAGAGGTCAATTTTCGCTCTGGGACAAAAGATTTTGTCCGCCTTACACAGGTGTCAGCTTTTTCTGTCCGCTTTATAGAGGGGTTTTTATGACACTTTAACTGGGGAACGGCAGCGCCCAAAAATTTTTGTCCACCTTAGGTAGGTGTCCGCTTTAGAGCATGTCCGCTTTAACCAGGTTTTACTGTATTTGTAATGCCCTCCCTGCTACCCCTCTCCCCATGCGCACATATGCACAAAGTGCCCGTTTTCTGCTGGGAGTGGGTGAATTTTTTTAAGCTTTTGGACTTGGAAGGGGATGAAAGGTTTTTTTTTAAGTTTGGATTTGGCAGAAAGGTCAACGTCGGACTGGTTGGGAAATTTTTGAGTTGAGCTCATCCCAATCTGCATAACGTCTGCAGGATACTCATGTATGAAGTTGCTGAAGTTAGAATATAATACAATACAAATTTTGCAAATTATGAGGAAAAGCATATGCGAACTAAATAAACTGCCTGAAGGAAGGTCTTTCCGAGTCATCAATGATGAAGAAATAAATCAGTATAGTAAGTAAACAAAAACGTTCTGTGGCAACCTTCACAAAAATAAAGTTTATGTGCATTTTACTTGTAAAAGGATTCTTAGATTAGAGAGTGATAGGCATGCCCAAATATTTCACATTCTGCACGAGAACGCCAACATGTGAGATTGCTGCTGATTGTGAAAATTTGACTTCATTAAGGACAATTCCCATTTTTTCGAGTGTATTGAACTTCCATTTTATTTGTCCATTTGTATGCCTATCCGACTACCCCTCCATTGACCACTAGGATTCTTCGTAAACTTGAAAAATAAGGGTAAGTGATTGTGCCAGATTTTTCAATTGTCGTCCCAGTACTGTTGTGTCGGCTCAGTTGTCCAATCGCTGGTTTTAGATTTTTCCGAGAACTTCTACTATCCCCTTTATTACTATATGTGATTTTTTGGGTTTGAAGTTGTCGAGTATGTAATGCCTTCCATTGGCTATTGTGCCTTTCCTTCAGTGGTTTTCTTCTGTTTATGGTCGAAAGATATGAAATTTTTGAAGCAGTGCAACCGTCAGAATTGCTACTCAACTCATAAAAAAAACTTGAAAAGTGTTTACGTTTGTTCGTTATTGTTTCAATATCTCTGTGGTTGTCCTAAGATGTGCTTCAAAGTCTGAATAATTTGACGCTCAATTTGCATATTGAGTCTAACCCTATTTTATTATACTGAGGATTTTTGGCTGGTGTACTACTGGGGTCGGATTCTGCCTCGTTCCCGGAAGTATCAGTTTGGCCATGAAATATAAACCAAAACAGAGCTGCTTCAGTTCCTAGAAGTGCTTCATTTGAGAGTTTTGTGTGGCTTTTTTTTTTTGACATTTCGTTTTTGAGAAGAAATTGTTCCTGAGACTTTTGCCAGCTGCAATATTGTTTGCAAAACTCATACATTTTTTTAATATGTCTCTTTGGACTGACTTATTTTTGCACCACCAGTGGTGTGAGATTAATGTGTTGCGGAAATTTTCTAAGGTAGGTAGAATTTGAGGAATTTCAGTTGTTTTTTTTAAAAAAAAATGGAATTTCTAGATCTATTCAGGGTTTTTGATGGAAGTTGTGGCAAGATAATTTCTTTGATTTTATTTGATGACGTATCTGGGAAAGGTTGTGTCTTGGGTGGATCTTAACATAAATCGATTTAGAGTTTCATGAAAGGGAATATATTGTGACATGCCTATGTTTGGTGTGTGATTGATTTTTTTGTTGGAATGTGGTCAAAATTTGCTGAAAATGACAAAATCCATTTGTTTTAGACGTATAGGGTGCAAGTTAGCTGAACATTAGTTACCAAAATCCTAATAGTGAAGTATATAGACCACCAACAAAGGGTTCAGTAAAGCCTTGCGCTGAGTGATAGTGAAGTAAATAGACCACCAACAAAGGATTCAGTAAAACCTTGCACTGAGTGATAGTGAAGTAAATAGACCACCAACAAAAAGTTCAGTAAAACCTTGCGCTGAGTGATAGTGAAGTATATAGACCACCAGCAAAGGGTTCAGTAAAACCTTGCGCTGAGTGATAGTGAAGTAAATAGACCACCAACAAAGGGTTCAGTAAAACCTTGCACTGAGTGATAGTGAAGTAAATAGACCACCAGCAAAGGGTTCAGTAAAGCCTTGCGCTGAGTGATAGTGAAGTAAATAGACCACCAGCGAAGGGTTCAGTAAAACCTTGCGCTGAGTGATAGTGAAGTAAATAGACCACCAGCAAAGGGTTCAGTAAAACTTGCGCTGAGTGGTAGTGAAGCGATGAGTAAAAAATAAATCTGCAAGACCTCCAAAGATTCGTTTTTCAAAAATTTCCTTTTTCATCGTCTGGTTGGCAAGGCTTTGCAGTTTTTTATAATGTGAAAAACAGTTCATCCGATTTGTGACATTTTTGGTCTGATTCTTGCAGCCATTGAAATTCACCTCGGCATTTGGCAATTGCCGAAGCAAATGCCGAGCCATGATGCGTTTCTAGCATGCAGCCTCGGCAAGAAAAGTGCCGAGGTATCCACAGGCAAGCACATAAATCAGATTCTTTATCAAAATGTTTCCATACAACATCGGCACTACAGGAAGCAAACAAGGATTTGCTCAGATGCTTTACTTCTCTTGCGGATTGGTTAATATTACGTCGGAAAGTGTTACAAACTGCACTCCTTCTACTGGCCGTTGTTGCTGTGTAGGAACGTCCTTTTCTTGGAAGTTTTCATCGGTTGATCAATCAGGTTCTTGGAAACTTCAAATCATAATGGCGCATCCGGATTCAAAATGGCGGCTGTAGCTGTGACGGATCTCACTTGTTTGGGTTGGTTACAGAGTAAATAGCAGGCATTGCCGGTTTCCACTCTGTTTTCCTGTTTCCACTCTGTTTTCCTGTTTCTTTTCAAATTCAGCTGGGCAGAAATTTCTGAAACTGATTTCAGCATTCTTGCAGCAGCTGCATCTGTCAAAGATCCATATTTAAAGCCCAAGCCTATCCTCTATGCAACAACCATAATGTTGGAGCGACTGACTTGTTTACGCCTCTTGGCTATTTGCCGTGGTAATGGCCGAGGAGGTGCATAGTAAGACTGCACATTTTTTTTTTGCTGAAGCATTGCCGAGGAATATTTGCTGAAGGGGCCTTCACCTCGGCAAATTATGTGCCGAGGTTAACTTATCTGAATTTCAATGGCTGTTCTTGTGGGGCAACCCTGCGTGTCTCATGAACCATATACCATGTCTCAGGGATGTTTTGTTAGGCTTTCAGGTGGCAATTTACGGCTGAAATTGGCTATTTTCATAGTTTTTTTCCGAATATGTCATATGTGCGATTCTAAGGGGCCACTCTCCATATGATATGAACCATGTGCCATGTGCCATGTCTCTGGTCATCTAATTTTTGTCAATTTTGGTGTGAGTCTTTGAATTAACTCTGTGTATGTTATGAACCATGTGCTATGTCTGGGGAAAATCTCGATGGGCTTGCGAGTGGCAATTTACATCCGAAATTGGCTATTTTCAGGGTTTTTTCCAAATCTGTCATAAATGGTTCATCCGGTTTTTGGCTTTTTTGGTGACATTCTTATGGGAAATATAAATTATACCCTTGCCTTATATCTCGGGAATATGTTGGTCAACATGGGGGTGACAGTTATGTCAATATTGGCTATTTTCAGTGTTGTTTTCACTATTTTCTGACCGCTTCGTCAGTTTTTTGTCATTTGCTGTGTGAGTCTGATGGCTTTTTTCATTGATGTAACGCGAAGATTCTCAATTGACTTTTTGGGAGTCCACTAATAATTGTGTGACTTATTATTTTCTTGTTTTTTTCCAACACAGAATATCTCATACCAACCTCTACGCCACTTTCCCGGCTGTCACATTTTTCTGACAGCTCCACTGAGGATAAAACATGCATAGGGAAAACTAGACATTTGATTGATAATAACTGGTCGTCATTCCTAGAAACTCTTAATTCATAAAATGTGGTCCTTGCGAATTTTACTTATTTTTTATGCCTGTGTTGTCAAAAATGACTTGACCAAACAAATTATGTAGAAGCGTAAACTGTGAAATTATATATTGGCTCTTTTTGAGCAAAAGCAGACTGATAGTACTTCAAGAATGTTAGCCTGAGAGTCAGCCATCAATTGTCTTTTTTACTTCAGTAGAGTAATAACTGATTTTACTCATAGGAGGCATAGTGATGTATTTACTTCTGATTAACAGATCCCAATGCAGTAATAGGATCAATATTCAGCTAATTCATTTTGCTTTTTAGCTTGTAGGTCTTGTCGAGAAGATTGATTCTGTTTTTAAGCAGTACGGACTCGAAGAATATTACGAGGTTTGTTCACAAGGATTTACTTATTCGTCATGGCTTTGCATCCTGCTTGTTTCGTCTGTTTACTGCTGATTTTTTGTTCGAACGGATTACTGTTTACTTGCTATTGATGGTATTGCACACATGCCTTAATGGAAGAAGCTCATAGAATATTGTCTTTTGTCGTGAATGCTTTGTTTTGAGATAAGAACCCTAATGTTTTTTTATTCTTATCAATTTTTATTATGACTTGCAGATAGCAGTCCAAATTTTGGAATAAAATGAATTTACTACCAAAGCGTCTCGTAGTTGTTTTTGTAATTAAATGATATGCCTGAATTAATAGATATACTGAAAATGAAAAAATGAAAACCAAAGCAAAAGAAGCTTGTGAATCTGGAATTTTGAGCAAGATTTTTTTTCAGCTTAGGTATGCCCCATTTTGACGTGTAGGCTCATTTTCTTAGGGATGGAATAACCCTCACCCTAGCTGGACTGTGCCAGTTGTGAAGGTTGGCTGGAGGTTATCTTGGTTTCCTGACCAGTTCAATTAAAAGTATAACCGTTCTGTGAGACTAGTGTCTTTACTGTACATTAGTTGTTAGAAGTTAGCTCTCTTTCTAGATGTGAACACAGAAGACCAATTTTGCGAAGTAGTGCAAGTTTCTATTTGTAGGCATGCATCGTCAAACGTTGCAAATGGAGGCTTTTTTTGGACTCCCAAAAGAGTCCTAAACTCGCTGCTTTCGCCGCTCGCTGGCTGGCCAGAGGCCAGCGCCAAAGCTTCGAAAGAAATCCCAAGGAAAGATTTTTTATTCATAGTCGACATTTCTCCATTTGAGGGCAAAGGCGGAAGCATGTGCGAGGTGATTTCGTTACTACAGTGGTAATTGGCGCTACTGCTGGAGCTAAAAAATGTTATGCTTACCGGAAAATCTGTTCTTGCTAGGAGAACTCAGCTAAAGGTATAAAGGTATTCCAAATTCAAGGGGAAAATTGACTTTGGAGGCGAAAATCTTTCAAAATTTCAATAAAATGGTTAGAATTGGTAAAATCAAGGCATTCAGAGCGTGGCGAAAAACTGAATAGAACCTGATATTGAACAGGCAGAAGCAGCTTTGTACGTGTATCAATTGGTATAATTAGGAGCAGGAAGGTGGGATCCATCAAAATTAGGAATGACAATGTTTCAGAGGTAGAAAGTCAACAAAAGTGTAAGAAAACTTAAAACGTTTCTGAAAGTAGCATTTTTGGAGCAGTACAATTCCGAAAGTTCCGTACGATTCTGTCATATGACCCAATCTCTGTGTGTAACTCAGTACATTTAATGTGAAAGCAAGCTGAAGATAGTTAATTAAACACAAGTCTGCGTACCAGGTTCATTGAAGCACAACAAAAAATCTGCTTAAAATCATGAAAACTGCAAATAACCACGAAAGTAGCATTTTCAAAGATACGAAAATCCTGAAAATAGATGTCAAGGAGACAAATAGGATTTGTTCTCCACCGAACTTACACCATATTCTTACAACAAGAGATATAGGCTTGTAAAACAAAAGGAATTAGTAGCTAATGTCCATCAAAGCACCGCAAAATGTGTCAAAATTGCGGGATTTTACAAAATTGCATATCTGAAAGGCTATAAAACTTAAGAAAAAGACGAACAATTCAGTAAAAACCGATTTACGATCAGAAAAACCTGTTTCCAACACAGAAAACATGTGTCAAAGCACAATGACATGCATAACAGTTAGCTGATAGGCCACAAAATTTGAATTTTAAGTTAATGCTATGGAAATAACTTGGTGCATTTTTAAAGCCATTTATGTACCATTCCCTGCACAGGAATGCATTTGAATGCTAGGAGACGTATAACAATTGCGAAGTAAGCAACCCCAAACCTTGCAAGGCAGAAAACATTGCCTTAATTAGCATCAAATTGCCCACAAATGTTGAAAATACCGTTTTTGTCACTGCAACACACTATATTACAACATAGAATCCTATTAAAAGTAGTGCCTTTTGATACGACGTGTGCAAGTTAAGCTGAAGATGTTGGACACCAAACGTTTATAATTCTTAATAGAACATTGTTGGAAGCATTTATTTCTAAAAAAAAAATTGTCAAAAGTGTCGTCGTTGTGACGTCACGTGACGTCACGTGACGTCAAATATGGACCCCAGAATCAAAAAAATGGCAAAATATGCCATTTTTGCGGCTTCGTAGCGCCCCTCAAACAAAAATCTACGGGGACCCACTATATACAAGTTGTTGTACATATAGTCAATAAAAAATTCTGGAAGTTTAAAAAAAATCGTTGGACTCGTTTTCGAGAAATTTGGATTTGAAAAAAAAGTACAGAAAAGGGGGATCATTTTTACCTGTTTTATAGGGTGTAAGTTTGAGGTTCAAAACTGATACTTGAAAGGCAAATTTGGGGATATTGTTTCTTGCAGACCTGTAGTAAATTTTGTGGTGAATCAGAAAATATTTAGTTTGACAACATGACGTAACGTCGTTGGACGACAGATGCCGTCAAAGTGACGTCATTTTCACAAAAATGCACTTTTTGAGGGTAAATTTTAAGAAATTTAAGTCGAAATAAGGACTTTTGCCGGGTGCAATCGATTAAATAGGCCAGTTTCTACTAATTCTGTAAGTTTCATGAGTTTTGAATCTAGTTTCGCGAAAAAATTGAAGAAAAACAGAAAAATAGGCCTTTTTTGGCCAAAAAATGACATTTTTCGCCCCGTGGCAGCCAATGACCATATATGGTCATCCCAATTTTTTTGACATTTTCATTTACAACTTCTAAGGTACTAACTTTGTGGCAAGTTTCATAGGTTTGGCTTTGGTACTTGCAGAGTTATGCTGTAAAAAGTACCAAATTTTGCGTTTTTTCGATTTTTGGCAATTTTGGCCTTTTTTCACCTTTAACCGTGCCTGTAGAAAGAACTATGATAGTTAGTGAAAACCTTTTAATGCTAAAACTAAGTACTAGTTGCAAGTTCAAAAGGAGCAAAAAATCAAACATACTAATTAAAAATTAGAAATTAGCCGTCAAAAATGGCAAAAATGACCCTAAAAAACCCTATCAGAGCACATGTCGGATCCCGTGACGTCACAAATCACAATTGTGTATGCTCCAAACGTTTTTTCCCGTAAAACTGAATAATTTCCCTACCTGAAACTGATTTTCGTTTGATCTTCCCGGTGCTCAACTTTAAATGCCAAGCCAAAAGTGAAAAATCGAAAAAACGTACTTGTGACTTTGAGCCGACGTCGCCTGGACGTCGGCACCGGCGTCGGCAATCAAACGTCACGATTCGTGTGCAGAATTTTATTTTACGTTTGCACAATACTTAACATTTGCCTTAGCAAGTATATTTTTTGTTTTATCGGTGATTTTCCAGAAGCCTATCAAAAAATGACGAATTTTTGACGCCATTTTTCGACGTCAATGACGGTCGTGACGGTCTCGAAACCCGTCTCAACAGATCGGGCGTCGAAAAATCTTTGACATATGTCCGAAATAAAAAAATTTAACAAGAGGCTCAAACCACCCTCAAAAATGTACGGATTCGCCTACCTAAACCGGGAACTCACCTACGCAAACGTCAAGATTTTTTTATATTATAGTCTCCTTTCTCCACTTTCAGTCTTCCTTAAAGCAACCAATGGAGAAATGTCGACTATGAATAAAAAATCTTCCTTGGGAAAATGAGATCTGTCCGTCCGTTCTTCCGTCCTTCCGTCTGTCACCAACGCATTTTCCCGGATAATAACTGCTTAATGAATATTTCTGAAATTTGGACTGAAGGTGATAATCCATAATTGAAAAAAAGTGATGGAGCCGGAATTTTGAAAAGCAATTTTGTTCGGCTTAGGTGGCAATTTATGCCTAAAAGAGGCCATTTTAAGGTTTTTTCAGAATATTTCTAAATCTGATCATCACTTTTTTCTAGTTTTTGGTGTGAAACTACAGGGCAATAGTAGTTATGCTGTGGACCATGTGTCGTATCTGGGAAAACTCTCGTTCAGCTTGTAGGTGGCAATTTACACATGCCCAAAAAAGGCGCTTTTCATGGGTTTTTCGAAATAAGTCAAAACTGTTCACCTGATTCTTGCCACTTTGGTATGAGTATTAGGGGCAACTCTACGCATGTTTGGAACCATATGCCATGTCTCCTGAAAATCTCGTTTGGCTTGCAGGTGGCAATTTACATCCAAAAATGGTGGTTTTCAGGGTTTTGTTTCCGAATATGTCATGAACTGTGTCATGAACTGTGGCATGAACTGTGTCATGTCTGTTTTTTGTCATCTTTGTTGTGATTCATAGGGTCCTCTCCATGTTGTTATGAACCATATGCCAGTCTGAAGAAACTCTCGCTAGTCTTGCGGGTGGTAATTTACCTCAGAAAATGGCTATTTTCAGGGTTTTTTCCAAATATGTCAACAATGGTTTTTCTCTTCATTTTTGGTGTGGACAAAGCATATGTTATGACTCATGCTTTATGTCTTGGGAATATGTTGTTCTTTGGCATGCGTGTGGTAATTTATATCAACAATGGCTGTTTTTTGGGTCTTTTCCTAATATTTCCAGTACACTTTATTACGTTTTTGTGATTTGTGGTGTAAATCTTATGGCTTACGTATTATTCTGTTCCTTGATCTGACGCGGAGATTTTCATGTAAGTTTGTGGGAGTCCACTAATTATGTGACTTGCTAAATTTGTTTCAGAAACTCTTTCTCCTATGACATACGTATATAATGTACATAATGTACAATTCCCGACACGCTTTTAGTACTATAGCATTTTCAGTACGTTGGTTTATTCACAGCGTTTTTTTTTTTCATAGAATCCCTCATTTCATGCAAGTTTTGCTTGGTGCCTTGGAGATAAGAAAGAAGATATCGAAGAAAAGAGTTTAGCAAAGATCGAAGTACGTATGTTGCACTTTTTGTTTCTGCACAGTAACATTTTTCTCGGGATGTGTATTTCAACACATGTCTTTTGCTGCAATTTGAATTGATATTTGCATGCCGAAATAAATCTCATGTCGGCTCATATTGTTACTGTTTTTTCAAGGGCTTAGAAATGCTATCAAGTACTGTCTGTTGCCTTGCACCCCTCAAAGGAGCACGATGTTCTGTCTGCAGTGAGCGAAGGGGGGAGTTTTTTTATGGCTTTTTCTAAAAGGTTTCTAAGGCCTCGAATCCGAAGAGACTTTTGGTTTGAACTGGGTGATCCAATCTATCAGAGCTTTTGAGAATTCTTTTTATATTTCCTGAAATTTCTGGGTTTTTTGAGTCCTTTTTGAATTTGCATAGTTGTGCATCTCAATATTATTGATCTGGACCAAAAAAACAAACAAAACTGGAGTGGTGCACACCTGGGTGCTTAGCTGGTCATTTCTGCCAAAGTTAGCGAATTGTTTTGGTATAAATTGAGAGACTTGAGACATGGTCGGATGAATTTTATGGCAATTATAACTATTTTTTAACCTAGTAACGTTATTGCCGATGCCTATTACAAAAGGTTTGGGACATGAATTAATTTGCGAAATCTTAGTACCTTAAGGGAAGAAATTTTCGCAGGAACTAATTTTCGCGGTCAAATTTTTCCGACATTTCGCGTGAATAAATTTTCGCTGCTGAACACTTTTCATAAATCTTTGGGAAGTTGTTTCCCCCATAAAAAATAACGCTTTAGCATGCTGTGCTTTTTACTGTAATAGATAGTCAATCTTAGTTCAAAGGTAATTGA
>JAOBRC010315905.1:0-13245 GCA_027575255.1 Scolionema suvaense
AACAATAGTTAAGAATGTAGCTGTCCTTCTCGAATGTTCTGGTATAAATCATGATGTAACTCGAACTTTCCGACACTTACCTAGCTAGCCAATCTGATATGCTGCACCCCGTGAGGAGCAGCGGCACGTTAGTCCGCATGCTTTTCTAAGCTGGTACTTCTTGGGGGCACTAGCAATGCTGGGCACTAGCAATGCTAGAAGAATGTTATTTACTATTTTTGGTGTTGGCAAGCGTTTCGTTGGAGCGAATGAACATTGTTAGACACGTTACGACACGTTACACCACAGGTTACAGACCAGACCACAGTAGTTTATCTTGAAACGGTACACGTTACACACGTTACGGACAGTATTTAACTATATTCGTCTTAAATATTCTGCTTCAACGTGTGTAACGACGTGTCGGTTAGCAATTGTTTTTCTATGGGGCAAGATTCTAAGGTATCCTGTTACGTGTCGTAAAGTTTTGTAACCCATGCAAAATACAGCTACCTGGACATTCCTGACTTGCCTGGCTCTGCTTTCGTTGAAGCGAATGAACCTGTTACGACACGTTACATCAAAGGTTACAGACCAGACCGCAGCGGTTTGACTTGAAATGGTACACGTTACACACGTTACGGAAAGTATTTAAAGAACAACTATATTCTTCTTAAATATTCTGCTGCAACGTGTGTAATGTGTCAGTAAGCAATTGTTTTCCGATGGAGCATGATTGTAACGTGCCCTGTAACGTGTCGTAACGTGTTGTAATTAGTGTCAATACTGCTACCTACAACCATGATCAAAATAGGTTGGCACGCATGCGCGTTCTTGCCCTTTTCCGTACCGCAAGTAAATGAAAAGATGTCGACAAGTACCGAGCCGCAAATCAGGGCGGGAAGGTGGATTTTGTTTGGGAGGCTTTTGAAAAATCATGTTTTGGCATTTCTAGGGTATGTGCATGGTGTGGTAGGGCTCAATTTAGGGCATGGCTTGGGTTTTTTAATTTTTTCAGGTAATTTAGAGAACAAAGGGCGTGGAATTCGGTCTACTAGCGTAAATTGCTTGGAACTGCACTGAGAGTGCAGACAGAGGTTGCTAAACACCAGCAAAAAATTTATTGAAGGGCTTGCAATTCAAAGTGCTTTTACAGGAAAAAGAGGTAAAAAGTGCATTTTTGATTTTGGCCGAAAAAGCCTTTTGTGCCAAATATTTTGTCCAGGGTTGTAGACATTCCCGATTGACCTGGCTGTGCCTATAAATAGAGTTGGCTCACAAAAGAAGGAAATGTATAAAGTGGGATATATGCAAAGCGTGGTGAGCTTAAATGACTTGAACGCATTTCTCAAGCACAGGCTAGTGTATGAATGATCAAAAGTCTAAGCACTACTCAAAACGCACAAAGTTGCCAAAGTTACATGCCACATACTTTATATGTAGTTCACTGCCCCTTGCCTTTGACAACCAGTGCAATGTGGTAGTCCATTGTATTCCTTATCTGATGTATCTCTGTAACAGCAGCTAACTGCTCTCCTGTCTCATGTTGAATGCTCTGCTCTTTTGCCTGTTCATGCAGCCTGCAAACAACTTGATGGTACTTAATTCACAACATGGTCATGAATGCGTTATCAACTTTTGTCTTTCCATCTCCCCCCCGCCCCCTCACAGCGGGTGTGGCTCTATCTACCCTCAGCTTATATATACTCCTTCCACTCTGCTAAATGCCCTGACAGTCCTAGGCATAATAAATCCAAGCCTAGTGATAGCTCAACACATAGCAAAAGTTGCTTTCTAAGTGACTAAGTTCTGCAACTTTTTCAGACAATCTCGAATAATAGTTCGGTAGTCTGTACCATGTTCTCAGTATCTTTTACGCTTAACCACAAACCGTTACACTTGGACCCCCTCTCCCCCCGATCTGTGTTCAGGGATAGTATGCATGAACCAGGCTAGATGTGACAGCCTTTCTGAGCGATGAGTAAACATGAAACCAAAACGAAAACACTGATTGAGGGGAGAAGTGGGAGGGGGGGGGGGACTCAGCAACAGTCCAGAAATTCCTAAAACCTACTACTCGGGTGGAATTGTCGCTTCAGCATCTCTACCATCCAGGATGCGCTATCAGATGTCCTTTTATATGGAACCGATCAAAATGCGATGACGTTAAGACTTCAGCTTCCCTCTCAGCGTTCAAAGCCAATTCAAAGATGCATGTTTTTCAGCATGAGATTCTGGTTTGGCACAAGCTCCTAGACCTATTTTCAATATGCTAAAGTGTATTGTAGATCTGTTTTGATTGTTACCAGGTTTTTTTAAAAAGTACTTTGTTTAAGACTAGTATCAATGGAAATATCGTTTCCGGACTACTCGTTTTGTGCTGTCAGGAGGCTGTGATTGTGGATCATTTTCTTAGCTGCAGTGGAAGTTGACGCAAATACATCAGGAAGTGGATGTATTTGCAAAGGAAGTTGTCTTAATGCAAATGCAGCCATTGAAACGCGATGACGTTAAAAATTCAGTTTCCCTTCTGGTCTTCAAAGTCAGTCTAAAACATCTTTTTTTTTAGTCATTGGGAGGAGCAAAATTGTGTTTCTCTGCCGTATCTCGTGTTTCTGAGTACCGCTTGTTGACATAAGTGTGTGCGAATCGACAAAGTAAGCGTGTTTCCGTGTGCGACTTGATTTGCGGTCGTTCTTGATTGACTTGTGTTTTGTCTATAAATAACGTTTCTTAGACTATCATATCTGATAAGTAGAGTGTCTCTGCATTCATAAAGTATAGCCTTATAGCGTAGCCAGTCTGCCTTGATTTTATTCCTGTTTGTCTATCGAAAACCTTTCTTGGTCTACTATGTCTCATAAGCGTGTTTCTACATACATGAAGGATATTCTTTATCACCTGAAATTGACGACTTGATCTGCAGTCTGACATGATTGATCTTCTTTCTTTACGTGATATCCTACAGAATGGCACTCCATGTCGAGGCCCATCGTGATATCCTATAGAATGGCACTCCATGACGAGGCCCATCGTGATATCCTACTGTATGGCACTCCATGACAAGGCCCATCCTATTAGGAAAAGCCTTCTGGGAGATCCTTATCCTAGCACTGAACAACGTGCACAACATTATACCTTTGTATTTGTAGTACTGTGGAGTTGTTGGAAATATTCGATTAATGTTTCTATCATTACTTTGCGCTGCTTAGTTGACAGATGAAAGCGCTTTAGAGAAAAAAAATATGCTAGGTATGGCTCAGCAGGAAAGAAGTTGATTTTTTCAAGTTTTCAATTTTCAGGAACTTGCTACCCTTATTTAGAAATTTGCCCTAATCACGTGACCTCTGGACCAAACACATACTAAATTCACTCAGAATACGTATCGATAAATTCTATACCGGCAAAACAAAGCTTCATTTGTGAAAAGGTTCCGAATATTTTTCCCTGGATATCTGATACGAGGTTCCAAAAATCCTTCCCCACGTGTCAGGTACTGTCTAGATGTTTAGACAGGTCCACCACTGATCTCTTTCCATTTCGGTTTGGGTCTTGTGTACACATTGTGGCTTTCTCCTTTGTTTACCTGTTTCTCTTTTCTTTTCATTTTCTTCCTTTTTGTCTTGACTATCTATCCTGCCCTGAAAGCCAGATCTTCATAGTCTCAAAACGCACTTGCCAGACGTATTTTAGTTCTGTTTTGCCCTTAGTTAAAGTCAAATTGAAGCAAAAAATGCTGTTATAGGCATCAACATAGTCTGATTCCCTTGTGAAATGTTAAAGTTTCACGCATCTGTTACATGCCGTCTTATAGAAAGAAGATATTCTCGAACCAATCATATCTCGGGATGCCTGGGGCCGCCATCTTGGATGATAGGGAAAAGAAATTACGCAAACCACTCTATGGGAAATGGCTAATCCTTGCATTGCTAAGTTCTGAAATCCATAGGCACGTGTACAGTTGTTTGGCATGTACATTTTGGAAAAAATCAACAGTGTGTTGCTAAGAAAACATAAAAGCAAAGTCCCTGATCGCGAGGTCTCAGTGAAAGACTCGTTGGTTTTCCAACTGATTTCACCTCAAAATGGTAGATGCAAACATAGATTATATTACATACATCCATGCTGCAAAGTACGCAGTTGCCTTGGTATGGCTAGAATCAAATATCACAAAGTTTCTATCCTTCTTCATTTATTATTTGTGTGCAAATTGGTTTCTGGGAGCGTAGGAAGCAGTCACCAATTAGAGTAGAATATAAACTATTTTTGTGACTTAGACTGGTATTCTGCCTACAGCTTTTTACATTTTTTTTGAGAAGGTTACCTTACTCAGAGAGTGTATTGATCTACACCTAGCTACGGTAACTGCCGTTTCTATCGGAAGCATACAGACGTCACATCACTTTTTGATTCTTTTGACATCCCAGTCATTATGAGCTGTAGACTTATTAGTGTGTGGTTATATTTGCATTCTATAACAGATTACAAATAATTGGTCCTCTCTGTTTGCTATAATGATAGGTTCAAACTCGTATCAAACTCGTGGAACATGTTGTGATATATGCACTATGCCTCTACAGCAGCGAATAAGGTTTTAATTCAGGTAACCGAGAATTTCATACGGAATACGATGGATGTTTGATGAAAAGGACACATTCCTGTTGAAGGTAAGGAAGTTTACCACATATTTTTAATTGCTGGCAGCCTTGAGTCGTATATGTAGCTGTGTCTTTCGTTCTGATATGCATCATCAAGAAACTGGATTAAAAATCGCGTATTATACTGCAAGCCAGCCCGTCCTGTACCTTTTATTCAACTTGGTCGAAATATATGCTATAATGCAATCACCTACATCTGGAACTTCTCTTTTCAAGTGTTCTGATATCAAGACAAAGCGTAATTGGTGTAATGTGCATGTGCCTCAAAACAGGAGAATGGGAACGAGAATACCCTCTAGGATGGGAATGAGAATACCCGCTCTGCCTCAAAACAGGAGGATGGGAATGAGCATACCCGCCTGGTTTTGTAAGCACCATTTTTGTAAGCATCACAGAGGTTTGCCAAATTTTCAAGCATCATCTAAGCATTGACCCAGCCTCAGATTTACCTCGTAGCTTAAAAAGATCCTGATTAATCACTGCTATACACCCGGCCTTTGCAGTTATGATTGCAGTTAAAATCAATCTTCATGTTAAAATGAACAAAATTGAAATGAAAATGCCTAATGCACCTTTTCACAGTTTCAGCCCTACCCCTATACTTTGCCCTTTTCGGAGGTAAACAAACTGTTACAGAATGAAATAGGTTTGTAGTGTACTGCAACAAATTGTTGGAAGTGTCATTATTAGGCAAAAAAAGAGGTTAAAGAGACTTATGTGCTATTTGGAGGCAGCGAAGTTGATAATTTTCCAACATTTATTGCTGCTAACGATTTAAGTACCTACGTCGGTTCAGCAGATCTGCCATCCGCAAGTTGCCAGTGAGGTTAATTTCAAGTTCAGTCCATCCAATAATGCATCTGCGAAAAGGTGCATTTGCTGGGTTCTAGCTTGTGCTGACTAAGAAATAACTAAGTGATTTTGACAAATGTTCTCATCAACTAAGCAGCACTGAGCCTGGAATTTGAAGATTTGCTAAGCATTTCCAGGCTGATGCTTATCAAAAAAGCTGTGACTGGTTCCATAGCATGCCCTGATAACAGAAGTGACGACTAAAGCTTCAGTTTAACACTTTTGTTCTCATTTTAACTTTATTGTTTGCTCTAATAGTTATACAAGATTGAAACAAAACTCCTTCCAAGCACTAAAACAGTCATGATTGGCTTCGACCTCTCTAAGGATGGCCAATCTCAAATGCGGTCGAAAAATCTGTAACACTTAAAGGGATCCTCCAGCCAAAAAGAAAGTTAAATCTAAACAGCTTACCCTGGCGTAAATAGTGCAAAATTGTTCTGATTTCCGATTCCTTTTCGCACTAACGCCAGAAAATTAAATGCCTCACAACTTGTGACGTCGGTATGGGGCGGAAACATGATTGCCATCGTGGTATAGAACGATTTTTTAAGTTGGACTGCTTTCGATGTTATTACTGAAAAAAGTGAGTTGTATTGAATTTGATTTAAAAAGCAGTTGAAGTAAATGTGGTTAATCTCCATGGCATGACCTGAGTTAAGTGCATTCTGAGTCAATAGCTATCAAGCACTAAGGCCACGTTTACATGAAAGGCAGGACGAGTTTCGTTCCGAGGTGAGATTGGTCCCGGGACGAGATTGTGTTTTGTTTACATAGGTTCACTCATCCCGGGACGAGGTTGTCAATCTGACCTCGGGATGAACCATTTTCAACTACTGGTCTGCCCCGAGATGAGAGCGATAATCACCACGATTAACATTGGCGCGTGTGCTTTTCATGCTGGGGCTGCTGCAAAAGAAGGAGAGGCAAGCCAACATTGAATTCTTGCTGATGAGCTTGATTGTCATATTAATAGTAATTCAATATATGTAAGCACAATTCATTGCATATTTCCATTGATGCTCACGCCGACATCAAATACTTTAGACTCATCCCGGGATGAGTCGCAAATAGATATTTACATGATAGTTTAGCTCCAATCTCACCCCGGATGAAATCTCGTCCCTGTGCTGAGATCTCGTCCCGACCGAGATCATGTAAACTCTACAAGTGCTCAGACCAGTAGCAGGGGTAAAATGTCGGCCCGGGATGAACTCGTCCCGGGATGAGATGTCCATGTAAATGCCGCCTTAGGGAAGGTCATTAAGACGAGCGCAGACGGCCAGCATTATACTTAAAATTATGAAGGAAAAAAGTTACCTTGAGGAATAAAGTTCAATGGCGTCCCATAGGCATTCCAAAACACGCCTACTGTTAGAGCAAGCGTACCGCAACTTTGCTTGTAAAAATATTGCTTTGTTTAGAGCATAGAGCCTCTTCTTCAGAGGAGGGTCAGTTTTTTTAATTGCTTAAATTCAGGCAGAAAGAGCTCTATTTGAAACTTCTGTCTACCGAAATGTAACTAATGGTTCTATTTTCTCCTTGGTGGAGCAACTCATCAAAAGTTAGGGGAGACCGGGGCAAGTTGAAAAACCCTGTGGGGCAAGTTGAAACACTATTCTGCTCTAATCCAAAACACCAGAAAGTAAATCAAACGACATATACTTATTGATTAAAACTAATCTTAAACCTGTGGAAACACAATTAACCACAATCCTACATATCTTACACTATATATCCTACAAATATTAATGCTGCTATATATTTCAGTTGTAAAAGCCTTCACGCGATTCAAAACATATTTATATAGAAGAAGTACACTGACAAAGAAGAATATTGACTTAACTACTGAAGTCATCAAGGCAAAAAGAGGTAACTTGAATTAAAACGCTTAAACGCTAATTTACAGACCGCACGGGTTGATATACACGGGTTTGTAAATATTAGATCTACAACTGTTTCAACTTGACCCACAGGCATGAGGTGAACAATTTGACGAGTCTGCATTTTATCCACGTTGATGAAGCGAAATTCTATTGCACAGGAGTTGCATCTGTGAACAGGCTTTCGGCCTGAACCATTTCCGCTAGAAAAACTACCAGCTGGAATACAGGAATACGCGTTCCTCTATTAAACTCCCCTGGCCTTTATTAAAGGATATACAATGTGACAATGCTGCTCCTCGAACCTCACCATGCTACTTTTCCACATCAAACAAAGCTGCTTGCACTGCGTGAAACGTACGTCCCATTCAGTTCTAAGTGAGGATTAAATGAAGACGTGAAATTGAACGTTCTGATGATTGCTCATGACGATGAATTCATTGCTTGAAATAACATTTTGCAAGCCAGTGGCTCGTTTTCTGCATGCAGGTCAGTTTAACAGCCCCCCCCCCTCCCCCGGAGGAGCCACCATGTTTGCTTGTGAGAGGACATTTTGAAAATTAAAATCTCCAGATTTAGACTTTCAGGTTCCTGGTTTGTAACGCAACAGCAAAACTCGGTTTTGTAAAACCACTTGAACATGTATTGAAATATATTTTTTTAGACTTGCGAAATCTAGGAGGGACCAGGCCCTTTTGCCCCCTGGCCTGTTACGGCTGTATCTATTACCAGTGCGCACTTTGTGTTGAAAGTACCTTCATTTAGTGCTATAAATTCATACCATTTAATACACAGTTGACTGACCCTTTCCTAAACTCCTTTCATCAGAGGTTTCAGGTTTATTGCGACACGGGCTGAACTTTTCGGAATATTTTTGTGCATAGATCAGTTATCAAGAGAGTGCAAGCTTGCGTTGGCAGTGTATCAATCATGGCGTTAGCAGATACACGCCTTTTAGTAAGAATCCCGGCTTAAAGAAGCCGACTAGTACGGAAAATTGAAGAGACCTTAACTAGCTGCAAAGCTAAAAGGCAAGAGCGAATCAAAGAAACTTGTAAATGTTACGAAAAAGAAATGCTGTAGTTTGTTCCCCAATAGATTTAAGCATATTGTTCTGTTTGTGAAAAATGAACGCATTGGCCACGTACGAATCGCTGCAACGGCAGCAGTTATATATTGATGCACAGTAGATATGTTATGACTTGGATGCAATATTTAGTTGGCCCAAGGAAGCAGAAAATAGTTCTTCAAACTTCCTTCTAATATCTTCATTCATATCCTTCTCATACGTAAGATACCCAATAAGAAACGTTTTGTGATCAAACGTCAAAAGTAAGCAACTTTTTCTTCTATCACAACTACTTGCATACATAGAAAGCAAAAACGCGCAACATTTGTGACCATTTTCTTGGAGTATATTGACAGAACATATATGAGATAGTGTTTGTAGTAATCCAAAATTCTATTCACTGCTCAAAAGCAAGCCAACGATTGAGCAAGCTGATAAAACGCTGATGCGACTGCGGGTTCAGCGAATCATGTTGCTACACGACTATAAAACAACGACATTGGGGTTGTCATAGTATGCACTACCAATAGCAAATAATTTCCAATAGCACACTAATGCTGGTGTACTCCTAAGTGCAATGTTTGGCACACATTCCTCCACTCATGAGTGATTTCAAACAGTGAACACAATGCACACACAAGCGTAAATCATACCTTATAAGGTGCGATTTCGTTCTGAATCTGAGTGAGACATCGTACACTGTAGGATGCTAGCGGAAATCGATATGCAATTGGCACTACTCAAGTGATCATCATAATGATTTGAAAAGGTAAAATAATGATTTTGAACCAGCATTGAATTTGTGTAGAATGAGAGTTGAATTTCTTTTGAGATAAGAGAGAACTTTATTCTGTTCTGAGTAAGTTTTCTCTGTGGAAGCATGGGATGACTTCAATACTGTGCATGTTACACGAAAGCGTCATGCTGATCGACATAAAATGGAAGATAGCTTATGAATGACCATTAGTAAGCAATATTATTGCATATATTGATAATGATACTGGTAGCTGAAAATTTCTTTCGTTTCTGTTGTTTCTGTTTAGCATTCTTATATTCACTTGCACGACTCTCACCTCCTTGACCTTTGTTTGCACCTGACAGCAAATGGTCTCTCGTATCAAACCCACGTGCTTGCACAAGATTGGATGCAGGAGCAGGTGAATTATTGCAATCTGTACTGATCGACATGAAATTACCAAGAGGAGTAGCTGCGGTTCTCTTTGTTGCACATTTATCAAATCAAGTTGCAGTCTATAGTGTTTTGGGTTACTTGCCACAAATTCTACTCAAGTTTAAAGTTCCTCAAGAGAATTTAGGTTCTACCGAAGGTCTCATTAGCTACTTAATTACAGCTGGACGTACACTTGGGACCATTATCTACGGACCTGTCCTGGATCGGTACTCTACAGCAAAAGTTCTTTCCTTGATGTTACTTTTGAACTGCGTGACAATGCTTGCATTTGGGTTAAGCATGAATCCTACCAGTTTGGCTGTCTGTAGATTTTGCTTTGGAGTAACTAATGGCATTGATATGGCTTTAAGAGTCCTTCTCAAGGAAGTTCCTGTCGACTCTTACGACGTTGCTATAGTATTTGTATCGCCTACCACTCTCGCTTTATCAATTGGACCGACTCTTGGCGGATTACTAGCCATGCCGGTGCAACAGTATCCTAACATATTTGGAAGAATGAAGATTCTTGATGACATGCCTGTACTCCTACCAAGCCTTGTATTGTCAATCACTTATTTTGCGATAGCTCTCTGTGTAATTTTCTATCTATCCAACAGGATAGATAAACTTTGCAATAATGTCTCTGATGATGACTCGTGCATGGTCATCAACAATCCAATTGACGATTTAGGTCGTTCGTTCACTGATGAAGCTCCTGCGAAGCTAAATGACCAGCTTAAAATTGATTCAGAGAATCAAGGGATTGTTCCTTTTTACCAAAAAAACCCCAAGAAATCTCGAAAGAACATAAGAGAGTTGATGCAAACAGACTTCATACTCATATCATTCACCATGGTGTTGTATTGGAGCGGATCATACGGCTTTTACGTCATTTTTGCATTGTGGCTTGGAACTCCAGAAAGTATGTCAGGAATGGGATTTAAACCAAAGGAGACCACAAATGTTTATTTTGTTCCCGGATTAGTAGCAACATTTCTCGATCTTGCTTGTCTTGGGAAAATCAATTCCTTCTTTCGACCTCATGTTGCTTTCTATTTATGGGTGCTATTAAAGTCATTTTTTGTTCTCATTGCTACATACACCGGAGCAATCAAAGATCGACCTTTGTTCAACGTTTTGGTTGGAGTTGCTATAGTGCTTATCCGATTTGCTACTTCGGGATGCAATGGATCAATTGTGAGTGCCCTCAACAGCTCTGTATCAGAAGAAAATGTTGGCACTGCAAATGCGATTGCTGTGTCCACAGCAGCGCTAATTTCATTTGCTGTGAGTGTCCTCCTTGGAAAGTTGTACTCGTGGTCCATTGAGAACGAGTTTAGCGAACAGTCAATGCAGTCCATGTTTCCATTTAATCATTATTTCACGTTCTACTTGAGTGGCTTATTAACCATTTCTGCTGGTATATGCTGTTCATATGTTAAGCTCAAAAAGACAGTCTCAAAAAGAACTCAACGGAGTAAAAACCAAGTGTTTAGGAAATTGAACAAGTCAAAATGATACTGTGGGTATAAAGTATTTTCTTCTTTCAATAGAGCGATCGTGGAAGTTCTAGATCTTCATCGTTTCGAACATCTGCACTAACAGTCTGAATATAATGTTATGTCATAACAGTCCTTATCGTTTCTCAGCAGGTCCTTACACCTGTATAGGGTAAAATAAATACAATTAAGTTTTCTTGAAATAGATGTTTGTTTCAGCCAATTACCAAATCTGAGCTGCAGTTCCATGGATAAAGTAGATGCACTGTTCTTTTCTTGCCGGGAGAGAGGGGTGGGGGCGGGGTTAATTTTACTTCTATGATAGTATCTCAGCGCAAATATTTCTAGTGAGACAGAAATACTGTAGAAATGCGAGATTTCTTCTAATACACATCCTGGTTCTACTTTATCCACAACAAACAAACTAAAGCAGCAGCTTTATGCTTGCGACACCCTAATGTTACTATACAAACCCCCTTACCAATGCTCCAGCAGTCACGCCCATTTCTGATATTGCCCTGAAAACAATAGGCTTGCCTGCGAACAAGTGATTTGATTGTAGAATATTTTTAGGACAATGCATGAGCCTACCGTCCAGCTCTGGCCAGTCAGATGCAAGAGTTTGTATGGAAATCTATATTAGGAAACTGATGTAACAAGATGTACTTTCGAGTAGGCGTAAGTATGCGTGCTTTTGTCCGCTGCACATGGGCAAGCTTACTGTCTACAACCCGACCTTGTTCAGCTACAGGCGAGGCAGATGAAATAATACACTGATCCAAGTAAGTCGTACAAACAAACTAAATTAGATATAAGGAGCATGGTTCCTGCAGTGTAGAGCTGTTGATGAAGATATAGGAATATCGCAATAGATCACTTATAGACAGGAACATTGTGCACTTCTGTACGGACTAGCATACGCAATGAAGTCCTGTTTTAATGAATCTGCCAATTCTCGCTTCTTTCTCTGGTCGTGCTGTTGATTCCTACTGATCAATATGCACCACGTGCCATTTGAACATCAGGATAATGAATCATACTGTGTGTACTTTGTTTCCTAAAATCACCTGCTCATTATTCCTATTATCAATGTTAGCAATCGGAACAATGCCAAGAGACATTTATCTGTTACTGTGGCAGATAGAGTCAGCTATAGCTACAATCTTGAGCAAAATATTTGAAGCAAATAGATTTTTACTAGCCTTCTTACAAGACACTCACTATCTAAAGCATGGCATAGTGTCTTTGCATGACCAACCATTTGTCGTCCAGCGATCTTTTATTTTGCGTGTAATTATATACACGTGCAGGTTACCAGAACTGACTCAGCACATTCTATACGTACTTGCTTCCAATTCGCTGATCCTCTTATACATTATGCACACGCATTTGCTCACACAGTATGTGCATAATTAGTTAACAATAAAGCTTGGAGAACAATAAGTACAGCAAATCGGGCTCTGATGTAAAGACCCTGTACGAGGCGTGAAGTAAGGGTCTAGTACGAAGGCTAATACGGATATCTACCATTCAACTCCCTTCCCCTCAGCACAGTGTTGACAAATACATCAGCCTATTGCATAATTCTGATTTCAACATTGTAAAGGGGAGGGGAGCTGAGATCGCGAACTTATGCAGTAAATATATACTAAGAGAACGTGTTCGGGAGTATACCGTAGTTACCTTTTTTCCAAAACATGTTATTAACAATTGAAGTTTCATGTCTTTACATATGCATATTTGTAGCATAAAAATAAGCGAAAAGCATGTTAATGGTAAAATATAAACGAACACAAAATAATGAATTGACTTTCAATAAACAATTTTATTAAAGTCTCAAAAAAAACTCAATCCAAATCTTGTCGGAGTTGAATAATTGTTCACGAATCTTGCCGTGAATCAGTCAGAAAGATATTTCTGCTAGCCAATTGCAGCTGCAGTACGCTATACTAGCCTATATGTTACTTGCTGCAGCCATAGGACACAGATACATAAAGTATATATATGAATGCCTACAAAGTAAAGAGGAGAAATATAAGATAGCTCAGGTTTTTTTTTTATTTATACGTATAAATGTTACCACACCGACAATAAGTTACAATAAATAAAAACAGAACTTCACCTAACAGAATAT
>JAOBRC010316016.1:0-13244 GCA_027575255.1 Scolionema suvaense
GCGATGAGCCCGCATTTTCACAGTATCGGCCTCCCGCTGCCTTTGACATACCTATACAGTATAAAAACCTGTGGCGACCGCCTCTTTGTTAAAGGCAGAAATATGTAAGAAGATTTACTCATTATCACTAGGTAATTAACCTGCACTAGCAGGTTGTTGGAATCTGTCGCGCAATTTGTGGCTACTTCCTATCGATAGTCAACGATTGAAGAGATATCATACATGCGCAACATGCACAGGTGATTGCTTTTGATCTCCGTAATTCCGTTTAAGCGTGCTGGGAACTATGCTCCTGTCGAGAATAAATTCAGGAGGTGCTGCATGATGAATTCAGTTGCGCCAGACAGTCAGATGAGGCGGAGGGAGATGGCAGAAGCCGACGCTTACGTGGAGGAGATGCGAGACATATCCATCACTGCATCACTTTTCTTGTTCATTTCTACGATTTCATCCGCTAATTACCTTCAGTGAATCCATTTTCACAAGTTTTACTTTTTCAAAATAACTTATTTTCGTGGTTTTAAAAATAATTTTGCAAGATTTTATTTGTGCCGTTCAAGTGTTAGTCTTTGCAATGCAAATTATTTTGCCTTTTACTTATCAATCACAATAGCTCCGCAATGATAGTGCAGGTTCCTGTCGCGCACAACAGCTTCCTGTTTAGGTTACCTCTGCTTATCAGAACCCCTTTCTCTTAAAAGTGAAAAATGCCATTCAAAGAGGACATTCAACTAGCTATTTCAGCCTTCTTCAAGACCGCAGAGCCATCGTAGTCATATGGCACCTGCCGCCACATCTTAGCGTCAAATTATTCTTGACCCAGGTTGCTAACCATGATTCATGGTAGACATGCATTTCACCACATCTTGCAAACCATCTCTTTGGCAACTTCACAGTTTTGTGAACAATCACCCCAGATTTTCTCCACTTCAAGAACTTAGACAACTCAACCATGTTTCCTTTCGCTACACCTCTGCATCAAGATCTGTTGATTTGCCGGTCGACGGTAGACTGGATGCCCATCCGCCAGCACGAGGTCGATCACTAACATGGTAACTCTTCATGTAGCAAGACGTTCCGCTCACATACCCTATTACCCCGCATATCGGCGCACCCCACTTAACGGCGCATGTGCCTAAATCCAGGATCAAGGCGCATGCGCCTATAGGCCGTCAAAATGGCCCAGACTTTCAGGTCTTGTTGACGCAATAGGAGCTATACACAATTAGACTTCATCACTGGCCTGTTGCGTTAAGTCCCCAGCAAAGCACAAAAAGAAAACTGCAATAGCACTCACTGTCTTAGTTTGCTCTTTTTAAGAAGTCTTCCACAGGCATTTGCACTTTCTCTGTCATAAATTTGGTTCCCTGAACCATGTAAGTATGGTACTTGAAGACCGTGTCTTCTTCTGTTTTCCAAAGGTCCTGTAATCTGACAACGTATGTAGTGTTTATACTCTTTCAACATCTTCCTGATCATCTATAAACTCTTCAAGATAGGCCGATGAATAAAGGCGCGTGCGCTCTTACCCGTCGTTTTTCCGAAGTAAAAATATCCACATATCTTAATTGGCCTGGTTATAGGCGCTGCGCCTATATGCGGGGTAATAGGGTACTCTCTTTCGAAGTGATGTGTGAATTGATTACCAGGCCAATGACACCTTATACCCAGGCTGTCATAGAAATCTGTATACAGGTACCTAGGCGCAGAATGGATAGCCTGTAAGGTTTTTAAACAATTTACAAACTGGTTGAAGAAAGGAACACGTACAATGTACACTGCAAATGTAAGTAAATCTAGATATATTTGGAAGATTAACATACAGATATTTCTAAAAAATCTGGTGGGGTTTTAGACTCAGCGTGTGCGATAAATTGCAAGGTGAATTTCACCTGATGCATGTGTGGGCGCGTGTGCGTTTGATCGAAGAAAAATGAAAAACGAAATACGGTAGAACCCAGATCTACCTGATTAAAGAAAATGAACAAAAAATCTAGGAGTGGAGATAATGAATACAATTCAATACAATTCTTCATGCAATTTCAGAAACACCAGGCAATTTTAGACAGTAACAAATAGAAAACAATCACAGCAGTCCTTCTAAGCTTCATGCTTTCGTCCTCTATCAGCATTCACCCTCAAAACAGTGTACAGTTAGATTCATTCATACAAAAAATCAACATGTTCAATCACCTTGAATATGAAACCATCTAGCACAGAAACAAAACACAAAAGCCTACCTTTTCAAAGTTAAAGATGATATCTAACTCGCAAACCTGAAAGAAAGTGAGAAAATCTACTGAATCAACCAGGCATAGACTTGAATGTTTTATTTTCCTGCGTAACATCCTAGCACAGCTTCATTTCAGAGAAAATCTGATAATTTTTTTTAAATAGAACGAACATTAAAGAGGCAGTGTCAGGTAGGCATCCAAAAATAAATGTTAATATTTCGAACAAAATTAGTTCTATCCAACGTAAAAACAACCACAATATGGGTCGCATACTTTTATAGCTCATCTTCATATGATATTTACGCATTTTGGCATATAGAAATTATAACACTTGGATCAGGATCGGTCGGATCAGGACTGGAAAACGAAATTCAAGAATTGAGCATCAAGATAAAGATGATTCATTTGGTAGTGCCTATGGCAGAAATACATAAAATCAAGGGTCCTAGATGCAATACTGTTACCTTGCATAAAGAATCTCAAAATGTTTAACTTAAATGGTTCTATCGGATCCTGTCCCTTCAAATCCCTGCAAGAACATCAGTTTTTTCAACATCTGCAGCCTTCAAAATTCACACAAATTGAAGTGCTGACCATAGCCGGCCACAAGCCGGCAAAATTTTGTACTTTTGTCGACCTAGAAGGCAATTTGAGGTCGGCAATGCTGTATTGAAAACACCCATGGCTTGGCAAACCTTCATCGAGAATGAGCATTTTAAAAGAAGGAGTTGTGTTCTTTATTATGAATTAGAATGAAAGTGGATCTTTCAGGCTCATAAATATGAAACTTTTTCCTATCAGAGGTACTCATTAGAACAAAAGACTGTTAGGTAATTATCACATACAGTAGGCTTCTCCGGGAGTATTCTTCAGCCTGCGTTATTTATCACGTACGAAACTAGCGCCAGGGGTGCAGTGCCCTTGCAACCAAATTTTCCTTCCGGCAAGGGGGACAGTTCATGTCCTAAAACCCCAAACCAGGCATGCAAATCTAGCACTCTTCTCCAGTGTAGCTCCTCCATCATAACCATCAGTCTGGCCCCATTATGAAATTTCCAAATAAGGCGTCTTGATTCACTGTTTCTTGTGAAAGATTTTCAAATAGGCTTCACAGGGGATCAATGGCAACTGCAATACTGCACTGATGACTTGGTCTTCCGAAAGACCCACTACACAGTGCAAGTCACTAGTGGAGCGAGTCGGTCTTCTGAAACTCTTATGATAGTTCTAGATGCCTTATGTGAGCCCTCTTGATGTGTTAACTGGCATATCTGTGGAGCTAGAAATCTGAGATTTATTTATGCTGTTAGCAACTAAAATTTTCACCTGCACATGACGGGTTTGCCTGCGTGATGACTGACAAAGAATAACGCTCGTAGTAACAGTTTGTCCATGTGTCAACGCGCACACGTCTCAGGGAGAAGCCTACCAGGAAGTTTTTGGCCCTCCATATCTCTACGCAATCCAATGCATACTTTTATGTTGCTAAAGTTGGCTAGTTTCTGCGAACCATGCACTCAACTGACTGTATTGCGAATCGTTATCGTATGTGTTTTTCACAAATGATATGTAGTCCACTGGTTTTCGATGATTGCTCTGCTGATTTTCATATTTAGCAACCCTTTGATCATATATCAGCCGTCCTTTCATGAATTTTCATGTCGACATTATAGCAATTCTTCGATGAATTTTCACGACATTTTAACGATTCTTCCATGAATTGTCAAAATATTTGAGCAGTCCCTCAATGATATTTTATGATATTTTTGCGATGCTTCCACGAATTTTCATGGTATTTTAGCAATCCTTCAATGAATTTGCGTGACATTTTAGCTATCTTTCCATGAATTTCTACGATACTTCAGCGATGCTTCAGTGAATTTTCATGACATTTTAAAGATAACTCCTTAAATTTGCATGATAATTTACGCGATCTGTTCTTGTATTTGGCAATATTTAGCGATCCTTCCATATACTTTCATGATAAAATTTAGCGATCTGTTCATGAATTTTTATGATACAGTATAATGTCTGCGATCTTTCTGTGAACATTCATGATCATGAGTGTTCATGATACAGCATGTGCACTATGTGATAAAAATTGTTTGTTGCTTTTTCTAACTTTTTTCACTAATTGGGAAAGAAACCGGACTTTATAAATACATGAAGATATGGCGTCAAGATTTAACGCAGATCAGACAATTGATTGTTTACATAAGTTTGAATGGGAGATACTTTGCATTAATCTCCGCTCACCAGACCATTGAAATACGCTATGTTATTTGCATAGTCGCTTCTATCAGATCAGGAACTTAAAGAAAAAATATGCCGAGAAAGTAGAACACTCAGGACAGCAGAGTAAAGCTGCTGTTTCGCTGACTGAGGATGGCTTTTAGGCCGAATGCCGACCTGAATTTCGAGGGCTGCCTCTGCATGAAACAAACTACTTTTCAGACTAAAAGAATATGCAGCATTAGAGCGGGAATGAACTATTCCAATCCATCTCACCAAATTCTAAGCGCACCAAAATGGACAGATCTCAATAGAGTCTCATTCAGTTTTGACCTGCATATTATTTTGGTGCCTTTGCTCAATATAAGGCTAAGGAAAATTGATTGTCAGAATAGCGTAAACCGCACGCACCATGAATTTTAGGCCGCATTGCTCTATTTTTGACAGGATTTATCGCATTTTCATATTATATTTCTTCCAATAAAATTTTTTCCATAGTAACTCTGTTATCCAGGTACTTTCCTTTCTAATTGAGTTATGTTGACTATCAACAAAAAAAATCATCCTTTGGGATCTTTGAGAAAGGATTCTCTTATATAATTTCCAATATCATAGTTGCCTTTTGTAGAGCTGCCAAATGATACTCCTCTCTTCGCTAACAGCTGAAGCTGCCGCTCACTGTCGAGCTACCACTTCGAAATGACTCATTTTCCAGACATATTGCATGCCAGCCAGATAAGATCACCTTTATTGCCAGATAAACTCTTGCGTGTTTCATCAAGACTGAGACAGATTAATTGTTTTTGCAATATTGAATCAAGTCATCAGCAGTTCAGCAGTAATTTATGATTTGAAATAAAAGCCTCTCCTTGATAGCGATTGCCCAGTCTAGAAAATATACTTTGCGGAATAAAATATTTTATGAACTCTGTATTGGGCACGCATCCGCCATTCACGTGTCTTTGGTTTTGGAATTGAAAATCGAGTGAATTCACTATCTGGTCAGTAAATTCGTCTTTTCCATAATGGCAGGTGAGCTGTGTGAATTTCTTGCCCAGTTGCCGTTGAACATGAACGGGGGCAAAACATAGCGGGAAAGAAGCTCCGTTGCTAGAAATGAAGAAAACACTAGAGGAACTGGTAGTAGAGGGCACTACATAAAAGATCAATCATTTTTGACTGATTAGCCAGAGCTCTACCTGACTATCAGATACAGTTAAGAGCACATTGTGCAAGATCAAGTGTTGGCAAGTATGAGGTACTACAGCTATAGGTTTGAATATATGGAAAGTGAAAGCGAAAAGCGCTGAGAACGCAACCCGCATTTTGGTTGTAAAATTTGGAAAATAAAATAAAAAATCTGCATTCCGCATTTGTATTTTTGTCAGGTTACGCTATTCTGACAATCAATTTTCCTTGGCCTTAAGAAAGCCAGAAAAATGGCTTTTACAGAATTGAAAAAGCTTTCCGCCATTGCGGAGATATTTCACAGACATGGAACCGACCCAATAAACCTGGGCCGAAAAAAAGTCTCATTGAGTGTGTCCCGAAGAGCCCACCATGGTTGGAACCGTAGAGAAACATTTTGAAATTTCAGTCCACAAGATGTCAGAAAACATGCTCTAAATGATCCTAGATTACCAAACTAACAGATTAGCTCCATCGCTGCCTTTGTCGTTCACAGATGCTCATGAACCAACAATTCCTACTTGCACGAACATCCGTTCCTTCCTGTAGCTGTATGACCAAACTGCCGATAGCGTTCGAATAGACCCACCGTATTGAAAAAACAGCGGTGAGGGGTACTCTGTGTACTGGATACTAAAATGCAGACTTGAGCACTTTATCAAAAAATCAGGTCTGATAAAAAGATCTCCCATCATCAGAATCTATACTGCGTGCAACATGCAAAAAATTCTAGTATCATCCCACCATAACCTACCTCCTACAGCAATCCGGAAAAGTTCCATGTATTTCAGTTCAAAGTTTCCAGAAAAGAGCAATGTGAATACAATGGAAACAATTCAAAAGAATAAAGAAAATAATGACAGACAAAGTATACTTGTGAAAACCAAAACTCGGCTGAATTCATGGCAAATGTAAGTGTGGCAGAATAGCCAGGGAATGTCAAGGTAAATATTTACGGGACCTTATAGCTTTATCTGTCTTCGTCTCCTTACAATGGCCTTTTGACATTTAAATTTGGGACAAAAAGAAAGACTTAGATACACTATACCTCTGGAACCAAACAGATAAAGCTAAAATCACCCATAGTTCTTTGCAGACCAATATGGTGATTTAACCTTGAAGTTCAAATTTGCCTGGTATATTACTAATGGGCTAAAAATTTTACTTTTGCACAATACTCTATTGCAACATTTTTTCCTTTGTTCTGGCCATTGTTCTCATTTTTTTCCCATTGTAATTTTTTCAAGATTTTGAGGGCTTTTTGAATCACCCATAAACTAAAAATCGATTTTTCCTGCTGTACCACCTTAAACATAAAACTCATTAAAATGTTGAGATACATTTCACTATCTACAGGGGTCAAAATAAGGTCCAGCCTTAAAATAAGGACATTTCCTGATGAAATTCAAAACATCCGGATGCTGAAAGGGACAATTTCTCTTAAACATCCGGATAGTTTCCACTTGACACTTGTGCCACCTAGTTTTTTTGGTAAACCTCTATTACATATAATACACATTGATAGTAAAACGTCTGGATGCTCTAAATTCCCTTATTTTGACCCCTGATCTAGCTACACTTTTCTGGTCATTTGGACACAAAATTCTACTGTGGACAAGGTTCCTGGCGTTCTGAAGGCCAAGACAATTTTACAGGCAATCATTGCTCTCCCCGGCATTACCCTAACTCCCCAAGAAGTGCAACTAGAGCAAACACCACTCCCCTGAAATCTGCATCTTCAGAAGCATAAGAAAACAAATCTTATTGCACTGACATGGACCATCACTGACAAAAAATAATGAACTGAATTCGAAGCACAGGAGACTCTATTGGAAGGCTGCTTCATTCTTCATTTCAAATGCTGGTCTAAACAGACTAAATCTACCTAAAACTCACTTCAGGATGTACTGCAGGGCAGAAACGAAAATACAAAAAAATTGTACAACCAAAAGAGTGCATCCTGCAGCAAAAAAAAAGCAAATATGCAAAAGCCACAGATAAAGAATATAAGCCCTCAATGAAGCGAAGAATAGAAGAGGAACATACATTTCCAAAGTATTTATCAAGCACTTCAACATATCGATGAATTATTTCCAAGCTGATCAGTTCATTATCATCAGGCTCAATAGCCATGCAGAAGAACAAACTTGCATATCTATGAAGGAAATATGTTACAATGTTACACATTAGACACAAGGACAAACATGGAAGCTGGAAGTAGGAATATCCTCCATATACGTAAAACAGCCAGAATTTCATACTGAAGTTCTAGACACTTTTTGGGGGCCTGTGATAAGGATCCAAATGTTACAAAGATATATTATTTCATAAAACCATGAGGTTCAAAACATGATTATAACGAAAAAAGGAAATAAGCTCCATTAACAAGGTTTCACTACTTGTAAAAACGTTTCTGGAATTTTTTAATTCTATGCAGCCAGTTTGACCTTTTAGACTATCATTTGATATACAGTCACTACAGACAAGATGCCATTCTAATGTTGTCCATAGGTCATGCCCCGGGTGATTCAAAAGGAGGGGACGAATCACACTATGTCCAACAAAAATCAGTCACTGCAAGGCTTGCTTGTTTAAACCTCTAATCAGAGTAGAGCTAAATATTCCTCCCTCTTGAAGGATTTGGTCTACAATTACATGCACATCAAACAAACCTTTTATAAACAACCTTTAGTTCCCTGTATTCTAAAAAGCTGCACATCTTCGGTTTACGCGAAAGTATCATAGTCGTTAGATCTCTTGTAATCTTCTTTTTATCTTTGAGAGTGGTAGCTGAATACCATTTTTGCAGCCGCAATTTTCCCTGTCGACTGAATAGAAGGATAAACTGAATCTGCAAAGGAATAATAGATAACAAAAAGTTCTTTATACATAGAAGAGGGCAAAGGATTTTTAAGAGAAAATATGCATAGTTTGCATGCCAAATGCATGATTCTTGTAATTTTTGGTGTGAATATTTGGGGCAAATCTGCACATGTTAGGAACCATGTGCCATATCTCCGGAAAATCTCGTTTGGCTTGCAGGTGGCAATTTGTGCCCAAAATTTGCTATTTTGGTTTTTTTTTCAAACATGGCATAAATGGTTGATTCATTTTTTGGCATTTTTGGTCTGATTCTTCCGGGCAACTCTGCACATGTTAAGAACCATGGGCTATGTCTGGGGAAAATCTCGTTAAGGTTAGGCTTTGAGGTTGTAATATACGAAAACGACTCTTCTTTTGTCTCATTTTTGGGTGGATCTTAGGGGCTTACTTTATGCTGTGATCCATACCTTATGTCTTGGGAATATGTTGTTCACAATGCGGGTTGCAATTTTCGGCAGTTGACATCAAATTCACTTGCTTTTCTAGAACTTACAACTTCTGTCAATTCATTTAGAGTTCAAAATACAACTAAAAGATGATTACTAGCTTCTTTAAAAATAAAACAGAATACAGAAAGGGATAGGGAAGAAGCGTTGTTACCAATTATTTGGAAGTAAGATTTACGGGGGGCCTAGGAGAAAAAACATTAATATTTTGAGGGGGGACTTTTTCTTAAGGGGGGACACTAGTTTTCTAGATGTTTTAGATAGCAGGAAGGGGATTTTCCATTTTAAGGGGGGACTAAATACCTAGCAGAAACCATGCCCCACCTTAAGTCTGAACCTATTCTTGCCTTAACCATATTTGACTGGGGAAGAGTGTTGGAATCTGCTCCCCCCTCCCACATTTTCGCTCCCTGCTCGTAAGTGACATACCAAACTATTACAAAACTCGGTTAATTTCCATAGAATCTATCGACGAAAATATTGGTGCGAAAAAATCTGAATATTGTTCTGCACAATTAAAAAGGAAGTGACCAACTAAAAATTGGAAACCCATGTCCTACTGATCAGACTGCCACAGAACTCCTAAAAAATTACTAAGCAACCTCCAAAATGTCATTTGAAAACACTTCTGGAGAATCTTTGGACAACAGGTATTATCTCACATATTTTTTTTCTGCGGCATAATAAAACAAGAGGGTTCTGGAATGGCTCTTTCATAGCATGGTTGCCTTTTACACACAAGGTCAAAAGTTTCAATCCTTCCGACTTTGTAGAGGTAAGTGTGAAAGCCCTTAAGATGGGTAGGGGTTCAGTAAAACCTAGTACAGAGTGACAGTGAGGTGATGAGCAGGAAGCGAATCTACAATTCGAGAAGACCTTCACTTCGGCAACCAAATTTAAAAAATCTGCAGTATCCAGAAAAACACGATGACATAATCATTGCTACTTGCAGCTTCAAGATAAAACTTTAACGCGAATTCGTTAATTACCTGAAGCAGTAGGCCTAAATATGTACCAAGTATGAATTCTGTACATGATTCTAATATAAAATCTTGTGAAGGGCAGATTATGCACTCCCACATGCATGGAGCACTTCAAAAACAGGCTTCGACAATAACAGAACACGGCATACACAAGTACATATACTTTCAGAAGACGTACAGGAAAAACATGCTAGATGTACTTCTCAGCGTACGCCAAAGGTTTGTGCTCCACCTGATTGTCAATCTGTACATATAGAGATCAGTCTGTCAATAGAAGACCATTTCGAGCTCTGATCTTAAAATCGACAATGTATCGCATCACATCACTAGCAAACATAGCTCCATTTGAGAGCAGTCTTATATTAGCTGCAACTGATCAGCGCCCTCCAAACTGTCCGGCATGGCAATCGAAAACGCAAGTAACTGCTATGTGTGATGCGACCTTCAACTCATTAGGGAATTATGTATCGGGTTCCAAAAACAATACGTCCCCTGCAGAGTGAGAAAACAACCATTACAACACTGTGTGGTCGTAGCTTCAGTTTTCTGTGAATTCAAACATGGTTATTTACATTTGTACGCTGCATACGCGAACTTTGTTCGAGACACATGCACCCATATGTACGGCTTTTACTCTGTAATTGTCAAAGCCTGAAAAACCCAGTCCTGATAAGATTAAGATGGTATGTATAAGCTAACTTAGCTTCGGAAGGGTAGGGTTGTTCATACCCTGGGAGTTCCATTTTCGCGTTTGACTTGTGAGTGGAAATCAGTTGCATTGGCTGGTTATATGACAACAAGTACTGCAACTAGAAACCTGACTGTGAATAATAAGATCTTGAATACAAGGAGAACTATCTCCTACATGATGGATTCATAGAGAACAGTTGCGCCCTATTTTGAGAGGAGAATACACACAGGCGAAAGAAGGTCAAAACTAGCGTAACACAACAATGGTCAAACAGCAGATATAGCATTCAGCTGGAAAATGTAAAGATCATCTGTTCGGAACCAATGATATCACAAGTTTGTTCCTTATCTGAATGTCCTGACAGCAGGTTGTAAGTACCACAATGTCTCAAATAAGCGCCCCCTCAAATAAGCGTCCACCCTACATGCAAAATTAGTGAATTCGCGGCCCTCTCCAATAAGCGCCTGCCCTTCAAATAAGCTCCCATTCTTCAACCTTCAGAAACGGGCATTTAGTCAAATTTTTGACTGGAATGTAATTGAAAAGCAAGCAGTGACGTAATTTTGAATAAAACATACAACTTTTTTAAGCTTTTGATCCTATTTTGTTCGTTTTTCATTGTGATGGCATGGGAACGTTTTCCTTTCTCAAATTACTTCTGCATAGGTTGCAGCGGGGTTTGTACCCCCCATTTTTAAACATCCCCCCTGTTCAAGCCCACCCCCTTATAATAAAATTTCTTGTACCCCTCATTATGAGTTTTCTCATCAGCGAAGAAAGGTACCACGTATACCTAACTATTGAACTATGAATAGTACCACGAAGCTTATTTGTTCCTTCATTTCAATCCAGTGGAGGCGAATTGGGTGCATTATTAGGGACGGCAGAATAATTCTTGAATTGGGAGCATAAGCCCCCTTCTGTGGTATGCTTTGTTGAGAGAATATTTGAGACTCCCCATTTATAAACCTACCCCCATGCACCCTTACCCCCTATTCAAATGGTCAAATGCTTCTACCCTACGCCCATTCAAGTCATTTTTCAGAAGTGGCTAACCCCTAGTTGTAAATGAAAGAGCGGGGGTGCGAACTATAGATTCCATATCTATTAATTAAATATGAGCCCTCTCTAATTAGTGCCCCCTCGAATAAGTGCCCACCCTGCATCCTTAAAAATAACAGCATGTGCTGGGCAAGAGTAGTGACCAACCATATAATTTTATGAGATCGAAGATAGATACGGCAATCAGCAATGCCTGACAGAGAGCAGATAAGGTCCAGCATGCAACTTTTGACTATTTGAAAGAGGACTACTGTGCTGCAGTCACAGTCAGTTCTTGGAGGCATATTTTTCTGTGAAAATACAGTACGATAGTCAGCGTTCAGAGATCAACTACGCTTAACGAAGGCAACCAACTTATTTAACTTTTAGAAAACCCAAGAACTTGAAAGGTAACACAGAAGCCTAACCTAACACACAGGGACCAGTGTTCAAAAGATGATACAGGACAACAAACACTACTTCCGCCTTCAGCATATGGCAGAAGGAAGTTAAAAACTGTGTAGGGAAGCAGACCTGGAACTTCCAACATGTTCAAAGTTTTGGCAAAAGACAATAGCATCATCAAATATGACTTGGAGAAGAGGTCTACCAAATACAGCCCTCGGAATCCATAAAATCATGCGACGGCAAAGAATTGCCGTCGTCTGTCTCATCGACGATGGCACTCAACGGCAATTTTCTATGGTTACCTCTTCACTTAGTGTTGGGGGACGCTTTACATCCTGGAACCCCAAACCAGGCATCCAGAGGTCTCTGCTGCCTTGCCGGACCGTGCTATGACCATAGTCAAGTCAGCTACTCTGGTTTATGCTTTCAAGTACCTCTCATCAAGTTTGTGGCCAGATATTGCTGACTACATAGTTCTTCACTTGCAGCGTCTAGGTTATCTATCCAACCCGCTACTGCGCATGCTCTTCTAGTGAGACAGCCTACAGATATATTTTCCATTGTACAGCTCCCCCCGCTTAATAATTATATTCTTCTCGCATAGTTAGCACAGCACGTGGAAAAAAAATAATATGTGCGAGCCGTGTTGAGCGTGTGCGAATCGCTCTATTTCAAAGCAGAAATGTAAACAAGGCTGACTCTTGTTTTCAATCCACTGTAATTTACATCCGAATCTAACGACAAATTTGAATGGAAGACGATAATTTGGAATGGGGGATGGCAGATGAGAGTCAGATTAGCGTAATAACGCAGCCGCAAGAAGCTGCACAGAAACAATAAATTACCGAAAGATCAAGCGGGATATTTGTCCCGCTGCAGAGTTCCTGCTGCTAATGTTTTTTTGCGTTGCTACACAGGGCCAGTTGCATCATTGTTCACGGAAGGAGATCCATGTCGGAGGCCTTACAAATTATTGACGGCAATTTTTTGCCGCCGTGAAACAGGCTCACGAGGGCAATTACGACGGCATTGCCGAATGCCGTCGTGAATTCTGAGGACTGCAATGATGAGCAAGCAACATGACTAATATCATGAGTGGCACTACACGAAGTAAAGGATTAACAATTCAGGGATGCGC
>JAOBRC010316127.1:0-13241 GCA_027575255.1 Scolionema suvaense
ACGTGCAGGAAAAAGCGCGATACAACATAAATATGGGAATAAGGCTATGAAATCTCCTGGCGGTATGGCAGAACAATGGCAATCGGCCAGAAAAAACTTTTGAGCTACTGTTCCTTTAATGCTTACCCAATCGACACATAAGTAGGATTTGGATACAATTACTAAATGGGCAATTTAATGGCAAATTATGATCTTCAATCCTGACTTAACAAAGCAAGCAAGGGAAGTAATTTTTTTGTCAAGTCATCCAAACCTCCATATCATTCTGAGCTATAAGGTGTGTATGTTTCACTTGCCTTGGTCTTACTTGACACTCATTTCCCCTTTGAGCAGAAAATTTATGGCTGGTCCTCAAAAATGAATTGCACTACCTCAACTTTGATTGGTAGCTGGGGGACGTGTTTAAGACATGTAGGTTGCGGGGGGGAAGGGGGTGATAACTGCAGATTGGGTTAACATTTTTTTATGTGGGTTTTCAGACCCTGGAGGAAACTAGACTAGAAGCAGGAAATACTGTAAATGCTTCAATTAAACGCCCGGGGCATTATTACGTTTTTGGACTTTTTAGGCGGCTCCTATTCGAGGGGGGAGGGTTGAAAGAGGGAGTGTCTATCACGTATTTGTAAAACTCTTCTTCTTTTCTGAAGTATCAACGTTGTCAATTACATGTCATTATCATCTTCAACGCTGTCTTCACACATTCTTGATCCATTTGCACATTCTTATACGAGATAAAAACACAAAACTGAAATAGTGATGGAGCAGTGGTAGTTTTACATGTGTGAATTAGTATACCTCTAGTAAATGCCCCTCTACAGGGGGCGTCTATTCGAGGGGATGTTTATTAGAGAGGCTTTTACTGAAAATCTTCTGAAAAGGGGGAGGGGGCCTTTTTTCAAGGGGGCGTTTAATCGAAGCATTACGGTAGTGTGAATTTTAATGAATATTTAACCTTCACAACCCATTCATCTCTGCATTCTGAATGAAAATTGTGACATGATAGGTACCTGCATTGGAGCTTGAGTGGTATATCTAGAAGAATTATTTTTTCTCATTGGCTGTCACCCTTCATGGAATTTCTTTGTGTTTTGAAATGGTCTGCATTTTTGTCTTGATAAAGTTTGACCTATGCTTTTCTAGGAATAAATGTTGCTCACTCATTGGTTTCAGGCTAGACTTTTGAAAGGTTCTTTCCTTTTATAAGCAGCAACAATTTCATTTTGAGTCTGAGACCTGTAAGTGAAGATACAAACTAGAGCCTAAAAGCTTCAGCGTAAAAGAAGTGAATAGGAGTTGAGGAGGAGCTCTCTCTGAGTTCTGTAATTATCTGAAAGAGCGCCCCCGGCGTAAATGAGCGCCCCCTTCAAATTAGTGCCCCTCTTTTTGACAAGTGAGAAATTTTAATGAGCGCCCTGTCTTAGGTCAGCGCCCCCCCAAACCAGGAAAGAGGCGCTTGTTTGGAAATTTGTAATTACGTATGACGTGCATAGGCACTGACTCGGATAGTTTGTAACAATCACAAACAAGAGAAGAATTATCTTCGGTCAGAAATTCTTTTTTTCTCTTTTATGATAAAGGCAGTTTGCAACGAATAGTGTCACGATTTTTAAATTAAGAATATCTGGAAAATATTCACCATTATTACTAGCACCTACCTGGCCTTTTTTGTAATAAGCCCCCTGGCTTGAATAAGCGCCCCCCTCAAATGAGCGCCCCATCTGAGAAGCAAAAAATTAAATAAATGCCCCGGTGCTCATTTAGATAACTATGGTAACTACATGATTCTTTTTTTTCTCTTGATCTAGGATCAAAGATAGAGATCAGCGGTTGCAAGCTTTATGGACTCTGGTCGAGAAACTACCACCCGGAAATAAAGCAAACCTGAGGTAGATTATAGAAGAAACTTTTGGATTTATAAAGTTTGCTGTCTTTGCAAACAGAATGCCATTGATGCTCGTGTTGAGCAATGCTAAGAATATCTGTATTTGCTCTTGATTCCACCTTAAGAAATTACTAGTACAAAGGTGCATATACACCTCATATATTTGAGCTATTGAAGTTAGTCTCACATGACGTGGAGTGCGCTGGAAGGTAGATATATTATTGCAGTATTTTTCCATAAATTCTTTGCACAATGCTGCTTCTATTTGGAGATGGCTTGCTCCTTGCTTCCATGCTGTCATCAAAGGTCAGTCTGGGCGGATTCAGTCACATGTTTATCGTATGTAATATTTCCATATTCCTCTTTTGTCCTTGTTGTTGTAGTCATCGCACTCGTATCTGTTCTTTGGGTGTCCTACTATCACATGTTTTGCAGAAAGTATGAAAACAACATGATTGTACAGGCGTCTTTGAATTCCTTCATTGTCAATGCTCCATTTCCCATCCTTCCACTTTTGGCAATTGTTGCTGAGTTCTGATCTATCATCTGACATAATGGTGTATGAACGGCAAGATTGCGGACGTGTATCAGTAGCACCTGTCATGAACTTTACAACATCATGACCTTGTGAAGTCTTCTCTGTAGTAATGTGAAAGATACGACCGGCAGATGGCTTGTAGCAATAGATTCTTAGTTGGGTGAAGTTGATTTTGCTATATAAATTTGCCAAGCCTGTTGATGACAGCTGGTACGCTCTTGTAACGACGTTTGATAAGGTCGAAATATTATCATTGAGCATTGCGTTGACATCTGGCAATCCCAGTGTTGTGTTCACATGAGCTATCATTGTCCAACCACCTGTTTGGAGAAAAAAATACAGTAATCGGCTTCTGTTTTTTTCGGATAAAAATAGCCATTAGCACAAACTTTACTGTGATATTTGCTGGTAAGTTTATTTGAAAGGAATGGCCAAGCTTCTGCTTCTTTTGTTTAAAATCATTAATTCACATTTCCAGTCACCATTTTCTGTGCAGTGTTTATCTTTCAGCAGAAATATCATTAAGGTATTAACTTAAATCCTAATTGCTATTTACATATATGATTAGCTCTTAATCCTCTGTCCTGGTGCTTTATAAATCACTCATTGTTGTTGCAGTGTTCGGCTGATCATTTTGACCTGCTATTTAGAGGCAGTACTTCTGTTGGTATGGCAACTTTTCATAAATCTTTTTACTCTATCTCTTTTCTTTGCCAAGGGAAGGTCACAGAAATTAGGAACATTTGTCTCCAAACTCTAAGCTTACAGCTATGGGGACATTCAATACTTACATCATGCTAGAGGGGGGGTGGGTAGTTCTTGCGGTTTTGTGACACCAAAAAGAGGGGGTGGGTTGGTTTCTTGGCAAGACGTGACGTCAGGATAAGATTTTTTTTTAGATGGCTTATTTTCTCTATTTCTCAGCGAAAGAGATTGTCTTAGCTCTAAAGGGTAGAAATTTTGCGAATTCGGGTCTAATTCGCAACAATTTCTTCCGCGAAACACATATAATACATTCGATTCGTGAAAATTTCTTCTGCGAAATTAACCCCAGAGGAAATCAGTGAAAAAGTCTTGTGTGAAATTCGAATATTTTTGGTCAAATTCTAGACGAAGATTACTTTTTTTGTACTTCCTTTGATGGTTTCCCAATGATTTGGCAGGGAAAGTAAAACCGCGCTTTGAAAAACTGATAATTAACTATTCTTTCTTTGATTCGCTTTGCGAAAATTTCTTCCGCAAAACTCGTATAAAACACTTGATTCGCGAAAATGTCTTCTGCAAAAAAACACTTTCGAGAGATCAATTTGCAAAAATTTCTTCCGCCAAAATTTCTTGTCACGCAAATTTCTTCCCTTAGGTATCACATTCTTGCGTATTATTTCCCATGTAAACAGGGGTTTATATTTTCGAATTCCAGGAAGTTATTGTACAATGTGGGACACCAATAATTGATAGAATTGAGCCAATCTGGACAAGCAATTGATCAATTTTTATCGTTATTGTAATTTGTTAAAAAATTTATAGTCCAAGAAAACTAAAAAGAAGGCTAAAAACTTCTGAAAGTATTTTGTCTTAGCTCTGTACTCAGACGTTTTTAAGGGGAGTGTCTCTGTCAAATGCGACATCATGCTAGGGGGGCTTATATTTAAAATGTGACCCAGCGTGATGAAGGGGGGTGGGGGGTGGGTGTAAAATGACAAATTTTAGTGTGACGTAATTAGTGAATGTTCGTTGCAAGAAAATCATGCAAAATACAACCTGGATTTAGTGTGGGGATTGAGACCACAGAAGCCCCTGTTATGAAGAAGTGAAAGCTGTGTGTTGTGAACATTACTTGGTTACTTAAACTATGCTTCACATACCTCCGTGACTCATATCACAGTACATCCGAGTTGCTACTGGTGCAGCTTGGATCCAGTACAGACCAGATTTAGCATCAGGTCTGTTGTTGTATACATCCAAGCATGACTTTGCGGGATTCTGCATGTCACCAAGTACTGAAAAGAGTAGTTAAAGAAAATTGTATTGTTTTCCGATATTGCGTTCCTGTACTGGACTTTTACACTATGATTTGCGATAAGGTCAGTTGATATGACTCAGGTATGTATTTCAGCTTTTTGGTTGCCTTGAACCAAACTTACTACTAAATGAATCACCATTCATGGCATGTTTATCTTGGGTTCAAGCCTGTAGCTAATAATTAATGTACAATGAAATGAAGTATTGAGTTGTTGTTATGAATTTTTTTCATAAGCACATCACTATGATATAATAATTAGGGCCTGCGTGCACAGATCTCTGACTTTCGCTAGTCTGAAACAGTCAGAGGTAGTCATACTTCGTGAGAAAATTTAGATAAAAATCATTGCTATTTCCAACTAGGAGATTTATCATCGCTGGTCGGAGTCTAGCACTGTTCAAGGGCAACACGTAGGCATCCTTTGAAGTTAGTCGGAAATGATTGGGAAAACTGATAAAGAGCAAAAGTCGAGCGCACAGAGCAAAATCTGACTAGCGAGGTCCATTCTTCTCGAAACAAAGAGCTAATTGGGGTATCAGGGTTCTTATCTCTGTGTGCGCAAGGCCTTATTATTGTGCAGCGCGATGTTATGGCGCGATGTAGTTTTACATGAAAAAGTTTTTACTGCCAGTATGTAAAAACCTTTGATTTCAAAACATGAATTTCTCTTACGGCATGTGAATAAGTCTGGCGAATATTGCCATGGGCACTGTGTTGCCAAAGAAAAAAATATTGCTGTCTCATGCCTCCATTGTTCCTTAGCGACTGCTAATTAATTTGCCAAGAGCAGGACAGGTAGACGTATACTTGCAAAAGTTTGAATAGGCTTTTGTTTTGGAGAATGCCAAGCTGCTTCATTGTTTTTATCGTACCTATCAATCGATAAAGTAGCTCAAGAGGTACTTTACGTCATCTTTGAAGGTATTCCTGAAACACTATACATGGTTATGGCTATTAAAAGCTAAGGGAACCGGGATAATTATGTAGTGTTCAGTTCTATTCTTTGAACAAAGGCACCTGATTTAGTTTGGAGATATTCAAGGTTGCAAGTTTGGTCGGCACACCCCCATAGTGTTATTGAGTGGCATGATGTCCATCTTTATAATGTTCCCATGTTTAGGTAGTAAGGATTACCATTAGTAGGTCTCTACATCTGATTTCTTCATCAATTTCACGGTGCCAATTTCAGGGCTTTACATTGTATTTAAGCGAAGCTTATATGCAAGAATGTTGTGGGATTAGAGTTGATAATCCAGTATACAATAAGGGCTTTGAACCCATTTCTTCAGGGAGTTGTTGAAAGGTCCTAATAGGTAATTGTTTTCCCTAGCTTGCGGATAGGACACAGGTACTGTATTAGCTTCTGGTATAGATAGCTACAGTACCTCTGAAGGCATAACACTACAGTGAAGTTGAAACATATGATTTAGTGTGTTTTGCCCGCGTAAGTTAAAATAATACACTAATTAATGAAATAGAACTGTTCAAAACAGTGCACCATTTGCTAGAAATATGATACAGAAGTTTGATACCGAACGCGTGGATAATTGATTTGGTATAATTACAGCGCTCAGTCAGTATCATCAGCTCCTAACTTCCACTGCAGCTTTACTGACTCCAAATGTCCGAATGCGTTTATGATTGAAGCAAACAATTGCATGCGCATGGAAAATCTGTTGATGTTGCCCAAACATACAATACTTGTGTCTGACTGTTTCTTTTGTTCCACGCGGCGAGACACCACACGGCATGACGCTGCGTTAGCGTAACGTTACTTCGAAATGGGACTGTACACATTATTGCTTTACTTGGAAATGTATCTTAAGTATCTACTTACTGCTGCTACAGTTCTGACCTAACCATCCCTCATGGCAGCTGCACTTGTAGCCTGGATGCATGCATGTGTCCATGCATTGGCCATGTTGACAAGGTTTATGTGCCCTGCAGTATGGTCCGAGCTAGAAGAGAGAAAGCATATATAAGATGTACATGTGATTTCGTTGTTGAGAGAAATTGAGCCTTTTTGAAAGTAGAGAATGCATGTCCCAAAGTGCGAAACAAAAATTGCATAGTGTTGAAAATATGGCAATCTATGAAAAACGTATCAGAAAGCAGACATAATGAGCTCTAAGAGCAGATACAGTTAATTGAAATGGTACGTAAAATAAAGCATAAAGCAAAACTCGCGAATCTGCCATATTGATCCATATTCATCAATGTTGACTGGTATTGATAGTTCGGAATTAAAAAGTACCGTAATGCCTCGAATAAGCGCCCCCCCCCTCAAATAAGCGCCCCCTCGAATAAGCGCCCACAATAGAAGTGAAAATATGAATAAGCGCCCACCCTCGAATAAGCGCCCACCCTTCGAATAAGCGCTCACCTTTATATTTTCGTGTAGAAAGTAATTGAAAGACAACTTAGAAAGGAATGTTGAATTAATACGATAGTTTGTTTTAGTTTTCATTCTTACTTTTATCGTTTTCATAATAAGAAGATGGGAAGTTTTTCTCTTTTGAAATTACTAGCAAATCTGTTTTTTTAAATAAGTGCCCCCTCGAATAAGTGCCCCCCCTCGAATAAGCGCCCACCTAAAAGCTCCAAAAATCAAATAAGCACCCGGGCACTTATTCGAGGCATTACGGTAGTTCCAATCCAGTTGTGATATCAAAATTTTATAGCTTCCGTTCTACTAATTTTCGCACACTTACACTGCTCCGTTGAGTTACGTGAGCGTGCAAGATCATGTGCCGGCACTTGCTGTGGTAGCTTATATTTTGTTTTCATGTTTTACATATGTTACATATGATACATATGTTTTGTCTATTTTTTTCAGCTAAGTGAATAATTGTACAATTCAAAAAGGTTGTTTTGAAATGTACGTTCTCATTCAGGTCATGACTACATTTGTTTTAGAGCTATCTTCAAGAAGCGTGAAGCCATGAGCAGAATGTGAATGAAAAATTCAAAGTAAAATCATTGACTTACATTTTCCACGGCTCCAGGTGTTTCATAGTAACTCCACTTTTTCTTTGCTTTGAGAACAAGTTGAGTAGTGCTTGAATTGTGTCTGTTCAGCTGGCATGTTCCACCACCTTTCTCGCGCATATTGATTGACTTGCATTTCCGATGTTGGATGCATCGCAGACAACATTGATCCAGAGGTAGATTGTCAATCTCTTCTAAAGTTGCTCCAGACAGAACCATTCCTGTCTTTTGAACTGAGAATTCGCCGTCGAACTTCCCGCATTGGGTCAGTCGTAGAATGTGGCTCGATGCTTGTATGATGAGGAGCATGAAGATGAAACCCCTATAATGAATTGATTTGAATGTCCTGTATGTGCTCATTTTGGAATGGATGAGAAAATTGATCTTTTGGCGGAAATTTAGATTTTGAACCTTCTTTTTGGATACCTTGTTAAGCGGAAGAGTCCTATAAAATGAGTTCTGTTCGTACTTCTGAACTTGGGTCGGTCCGCTGCTCTGTCACCAATGCATTTTCCCGGATAAACGCTCAATAGATTTTCTGAAATGTGGTGTGTTTTGGAACATGTGCCATATCTGGGAAAAATCTTAGTCAGCTTGCGGGTGGCAATTTGTGGCAATAATAGTTATTTTCAGGGTTTTTTCACACTACTTCTTTCTATCAGTTTTTTGTTATTTATGGTGTGAAATCTCATGGGCTATGTCTTCTTCTGTTTTTTTATCTAACACATTCTCAAGATTCTCAATTAAGTTTGCAGGAGTTGACTAATTCTATGACTTGTTGAAGTATCAGAATCCAGGTCTTCCCCGCTGATTTGCCTGGAGTCCCTAAAACCTCAGTTTATTTTTTCCAGTTGAATCCTTTCGCTTCTTCAATCCCTTGAACTGAGGATTAGAGCATAGTGTAAGCCTATTTGATTGGTAAATACCAAACTTCAGCATAGACTCCGGCATTACTCTTTCATACAGACTCATGCAATCCGTAGCCACTTAACTTTGGTAACCTGGAAAATTTGTTTACCTGGACTACCGTAAAATGCTTCAATTAGTCGCCCCCTTCTTTTAAATACCCCCTCAAATAAAGGCCCCCCTTTTCAGGAGTTTGTTCAATAAATGATGCCCCCCTCTATTAAACGCCCCTGTCAAATAGACGCTCCCCTCTACTATAGAAATATGGAAAAGATGATGTGTAGTAATCTAGTGTATATTTCATTGAAGTTTATACCTAAGGAAAAAAGAAGAATTTCATAAAAATGTAATAGACACCCCCTCTTTTAAACGCCCCTTCGAATAGACGCCCCCTAAAAAGTTGAAGCATTATGGTATTTTGTTTTGTGAAAATTTAACATTGGAGACCGTCACTTTAACTGCACTGTTATGATCCTGCCTAAAGGTGGATTTCCACTCATGCAAAAGTAATGACGATGTGGGCAGCGTAGTAATTGGCGCATGGGCAGTGAATGTAATAATAAGCTACATGTGTTCCCTGAAGCAAAAAAAATTAGTTACGTTCCATTCAAGTTCTTTGGCTGAGCCTTCACTGTGCCGCAATAATATTCGCCCAAATGGAAAACCGCTGGAACTCTTGTTTGAGGACTTATCTTAGATTCATCTGGCCTGTAGAGCTCACCCACTGCAGAGAAGCAACCCGACAATTCTACAAGTATCAGTAGGGTACATACCTTGTTATAGTTGCTGAATCTGGGAATACTCCCCCAAAGAAGTACATCATCTTTCTGCGTAGAACAATATTTATTAATCACGTTCCATCCATCAATTAGACTGTAGTGCTGATCAAATTTTTGAACAGATGAGGAAATTTCATAATTTAATTTCAGCTATATAAGCCCAGAGATCCAGTATCGAATAGGTTGGGTTGCTTCTAATTCATCCTGTTCTATAAAAGAAGCAAGAAAGTGACATGGTGTAAATATCATTATGATGTTGATACGAACCACTAATTAGAAAACCAGCCTTTTCCAGATATTTTTTGTGTATTGCCTACTGGGTACCATTGGCTTATCTCATTGATTGATGATAGTAGGGTGGGTTATAATAGTTGCTAGCCGCGTTTTACTTATTTATGATTTCGTAAGTGTGATACCTTCTGTGTTTTAATAATTAGTATTATATCTATTTCTTTGAGTGGAGAATCTCAGCTTGTTTGGTTACGTGCTCTGGTGTTTGGTTTTTGTGGCTTAGTATATTCTTTACGCATGATTTTCAAATGGATCAGAGGCTTTCAGATTTGATTGGTTTTGCAGATATTGATCCTTGTTATCCAGGGTGTACACAAGACAGATAATTTGAAAACCAACCCCAACTCATGCTTGTAAAATTTTGAGACTCAGTACCATTTGAAAAGGAAGAATCGTTTTTCATACATATAGAAAGTGGCACGCATGTTTCACATCTGCCTCTTTTAAGTTAACAGCACAACTTTTTATGCTAACTCTACTTGTTTTTCAAGCTCTTGATAAAGTGGGACTTGACACTAATTTATGAACCCCTCCCGTCTTGACAAATCTTTCGTGTATTGCAGTGTGATATTGTACAACCTTTCATCTTTTAACAGACTGACGGAGTGCCTCACTTGGTCTTATACTTTAAAACATTTTTGCTGTATTTTAATCGAAGATAAGGGCTACGGAAGGCTTTCGCTGAACTCATCAGTTTCTACCGAACAACAGGAGCTGGTTTTCCAAGAGATAAATTGTTTCCTACTATGTGACCATCTTTAGTATTACAGCCATTTATTTTGATTTCTGTGAGGAAGCTCATTCTGGAGCTATTCTTACATTGTTCAAAATTTTGCGGCACATTTGTGACTCATGTTCTTGTAAAATTGCTTTTATGAAAAAAAGGATGCATTTCAAGTGAGAACGAGTTCTTAGAAGATTGTGAAGGAATGCTGAAGTATCGATCCAAAATTATTTAAATTATTTTCATGTTCCTTGTCTCGTCTGCAATTTGTTGACGTTTGACTAACTTAGTGTTTTGTTTGTGTAGATGTCAAAATTGTACTCTAACCATAATCATACTTTAGACTTTAATTAACCTGTGTTACCGCAGCTCCTCGAAATGCCCAATTTGGCAATCTTCATCAAACATTTTTTTTCTCTTCTCAGAGTAGGTCTCGTAATAAAACGTAATGCGCTAATCTGTAGACATGTTTTGAATTTTGTTCTTACTGACTTGAATTCCACAGTTCCTGTGTTCCTGGAATCCTCTGTCCATATATAATATAGTGGACCATAGTATGTAATAAAATATTCATTTTGTATTTAGCATCTCCTGTCTAGCTATCATCCCATTTATCATCCAACGTCACTTTGTGGTTCATTCAGAAATCCAGAATAATGTAATGGTGAGAATTCCGCACAACCTCCTGGCTTCATTTAGTAAATGTTTGTCACATTTATTAATATTAAAATCTAGTGGATTAACAGTCAGACTGCTAACTTGTTTTTGTTTGTATCTGGAAAGATTATACATTGGAGATCGACCGATGAAAAATCCAGGTATTAGATTTATAGGTACATTTTAGGCCACAACCCAGGTCATTTCGAGAGCATTTCTGACGTGCATGACTTAAATATCGAATCAGCAAAAGATTTTTGATGAAGCTGCATTGTTTTAATTGTCAACTTCATGGAATTTTTTTAATGTATGTTGTCCGCCTTGTGTGATATTTGAGAAATTGTCTGTCTTTGGCGTGGTCATTTGTGTCCAAAAATATTTTTTTATCATTTTCTGGAAATATTTCATGATACAGTCATCATACTGTTGATAATTTTTTCGTGTCAGTATTTGTTTCCATTGGATGCGGGTTATTTGGCGAAACTTGTAATTTTTCTTGTGTGTGGTCTCACGCACTGATTCATAATGAAGTTTAGCGAGTCCGCTTACTGAGTTACCATTGTTTTGTTGGACTCCCACTTTAGCTGAAGGGTCCTATGAGATGAGTTCTGTCCGTCCTTCCATCCGTCATTAGTGCATTTTCCTGGATAACCTCTCAATCGATTTTTCTGAACTTTGGCAATCAAAGAAAAGTGACGAAGCCAGAATTTTGAAACAAAATTGTTTTTTGGCTTGCAGGTGGCAATTTACCCTAAGGTAATTAAGTTTTGTGGAATTAATTTTTGGGGAACTAGTTTTTGCAACAGAGGGAACAAATCCGTATATTTTGCGGAACTAAGTTTTGCGAATCGCATGCATTGATGGATTTTGCAGAATTGAATGTTGCGAATTGGGTTGTTAGGATCAGGGTTTGTGAACATGTAAGACCTCAAACAAAGTCCATATTTGCCTGTCTTTCCTTCTTCTAAGATCCTTTTTTGTTTTTCTGAATTTTGATTGCTTTTGCGGAACTAATTTGTGCAAAAAGTACCCAAATTCGCAAAAATTAGTTCCGCGAAAATTAATTACCTTGGGATAGCCCCAAAATGACAATTTTTAGGGTTTTTGGACTCCCGCTTTAGTGGATTAAATGAGGTACGTCTCTCTGTCACCAAGGCATTTTCCTAAATAACTGGTCTACAGATTTTTCGCAGTTAAAGGCATTACTTCTACCCACGTATTTTGGCAGGGTCTTGTAATGTTAGTAAGTGGATTAATACCCACCATTTTGCTGATGCTGATGACATCATCACTTTTTCAGAGTATGTGAATAGTGAGGTTGGGAAATTACGATCTTCGACACAAACTCTTTTTTTCAACATTCAAATGGGTAACATCTGTGTCGCAAATGAAAAGTGGTTGCAAGAAAATCTGCTATGCAGTTTGTTGGCTTTTTGAATCTGACGATGCAGTTCGAATACTTTGGCTCATTGTTTCAAAGAAAGCGTTGTTAATCAAGTACATAAAGCTAGGATGCTGATTCTGAAAATTTATTGTGACAGATCAAGGGCAACATGAATCTATCAGCCTGCAGGGTACCTGCTGGTTGGGCTTTCCCTAGACTTGTCCATAGCCTACCAACAGCGTTCGTCTCATAGATTTTGGAAGTTTGCAACCTCATTAATGTCATAGACGGCATCATTTATCCATACAAAAAAAGGTTTCCAGCATTCCAGTTTTGCCTATATCACCAAAATACTTCAGATTTAGAGTCCTAGTGGCAGTACTGTGTCTCTGTGTAAATAACCTCAAAGTTAATTATTTCGAAGATTCTATTTATAGATCCTGTTCTTTTATCTGCTGCATTCTCCTTATTCTTCGTCTTCGAGCCCAAGCGAAGTTGTTTTTGATAGTTATGTGATGTCTTTCAGGTATCTGATCTGCTTCTTCGCCAAGCTTGCAGAAAATGCTGAAGTGAATAAGATGAGTTCAAGCAATATAGCTATAGTGATCGGGCCCAATATTTTATGGCAGAATGAAGATGGAGGGTGAGATATCTTAATATTGTTACTTATTGTATTCTGTTTTGAGAATTAAGTTTCTGTGTTGTGAACTTCTTACGCTTGGGTATCAAGGATTATTTTGAGTTTTGGTAATTTGTTGCTTCAACATATCAATCGTTCCGGTGCTTTTTTCCATGGTGTATTAGCTGTTGGAGATCACCAGAAGAGAATTATGAATCATTACTGTGGGTTTTTTTGGGCTCTAGCATAAGCCTCCTTTAAAATTAAGATTTTGTGTCCTTCTGTACATCCACTATCAACACATTTTGCCAGTGCATCACTCAGTGGATTTCAAGCTCAACTTTTCTTGAAGAAAATTGTTCGACTTGCTGGTGGTCATTTGAGTGAAAAATCCTTTGGGAATTGTTGGTTTTAAACTGGAAAAACTCTTATGCAGCTTGGGCATGGGCA
>JAOBRC010316238.1:0-13240 GCA_027575255.1 Scolionema suvaense
GCTTTTTCGGGTAGTACAGAGTATGGGGGGGGGGGGGGGTGGTTCCACCACCCCCTGCTAACTTCTGTAATAATTGTGCCAGACCCACAAAACGTGGCAGAGATCAAGAAGAACATCTCATAACACTATTTCAGGACTGAAAAAGTCCATGGTGTATTGCATTTGGATGCTACAATTGATCATTGGCAGGATACTGATCAGTGCACACTTGGGTTTTTGTAGGCAATCCTACGGGAAATTCTCCAACAGCTGGCGGGAAAAATTTGATATCTCCAGAACCAGGGTAGATATCAACATCAAATTTGTTTCAAATGAAAGGTAGATAAATTTTTGGAAATTTTTGGGCTTGGCAAAAACTTTTTAGACAGCAGGGGTGGATTCCACCCCACCCCCATACTCTGTAGGGTTAATGTCAATGCACATGTATGCTGGTAATGTGGTCAAATACTTTGTCCGTGAACGTGTTTGTTGGCTATACAGATGGCCACTTTAACATGGAACATGCCCTTTTGATATTTCAATAAACTTTGGTTCAAGGGGTAGAAGATCAGTGAGCTGTGTTTTGATCTTTCTCCAAGGAAGTATAGCTAACTTTTTAAAGTTCCTTGGCTATAAGCCTGATTTTCACTAGCTACAAATTTCTTATGAAAGTGCTCATATTTGGGCTGCCAAAATGTACAGGGTGATTTGATTAGAGTGATAGAAGTCTACCAAATTGCCAAGTGATACTCAGTGAACATTTCCATGAAGCTTGTACGTTTGTGAACTGCACTTTTTTGGCAAGGCCTGCTTTTTGCAAGCTAATCATGCTTTGTAAAATTTCTGATGTGGCTAGCAAAGTCATACCTCGCACAGTTTGGTTCTAAGTGGTGTAAGTTCAGCCAAACTGCTAGAATATGTACCCATGCTTAGGCTTACTTCTGTGAAACTTTTGCATAGTGTGTCTTTGCACTGCTAGAAGCTCTTTGTATATTTTAATTCCGAGCCTTTGTATGCATTGTGATCATTGTGAAGTAAGAACAGTGCACTTGGATACCCCCTCCCCCAACACACAAGGGGTGGGTAGGCATGTGGATTATATCTAAGCATGCAGCACATTCTGCCGCACAAATAGCATGCTAAAAGGATGAACATCACTTTTCAAGCTTTTGTATGTTTTCTGATCATTGCGCACTTGATTAAAGGAAAACTCCGACCCTAAAATAAGTTGTGCTTGGCTATTAAACATGACCATGAAAATCCCGAATATCAACTCTAAACTTTATTCTCTTGTCACTGTGACAAGAAATAACTATTTACAATATAAATCATAAGAAGCCCCGCAAGACGCCCTCCGTCTTCCATGCACTTAGCTGTATGATGAGCAGCTGAGATAGGCGGTATGCGGTTCACACGTTTCCATGACAACTAGCTAAGCCATTGATTTCAAGTACAAAAGATTCATTGAAGTTCTCATGCGCTTTTATGACGGCAGTTTGAATTGTGGCGGGAAATAGCGAGAAGAAGCAAGTAATGTCTGCCGAAGGTCAGGCTGGCTGGCAGAGAGTGAAATGCTAACTTTCCAGATTTCACACGGACGAGTGTGTGTTGTAGGAAATAGAACTCACTATTGACCCTAAAGTTGCTGTTTAAGTCGAAGTTGACCACTCAGCCAATGCTCATAAACGTGTTTTCTCGCAAAATGGCTACCCGTCCCAAAATAGTTCTATTGCTAGACAGGCTGTGGGCAGAGCAAAAGCATGGGTATTTTCCATCCTAGCTAGATCCCCACACTGTAATCCGCACCGATAGAGAACGTTTTCCACCTTGTGGGAAAAAGTTAAAAAGAGATGTCCTGCAGAACAAGATCACACCAGAGGGTCTGCATGAATTTGAGGAGCTTTACAAGAGGACTTAGTTGGAGTTGTCGATGCGCATAATTGATCGGACAATAGAGTCCATGTCAAAGCGAGTGGATGCCATCATAAAAAATCAGGGGCAGAAAATCAAGTACTAGCCAAGGTGCTACTTTGTCACTCATTGGTACTCAGCTTGTCTGTACATTATTTGAGGTGACGCTTTTCAGCAGATAAAGTGATTTGTGCAGGACAGAGGGACAATGCCACAATGCCAATGTTAGGATTGCAAGCGCTATTAGGGTCAGAGGCGCAACTCTTTGATCATTGTGCTGGTGCATGGTGGGTGCCCACCGTTGGAAATACTTAAAGGTATAAGGTTTGGTCTTTCCTCTTAATTTTGTAATAATGAGCGCCCACTGCCAGAGGTGCCCACCATCGGAAATATTAAAAGACTACAATAATGATCTTTCTTCTTAATTCTTAACGGTGGGCGCCCACCACCGGGCATATCAAAAGATGTAGCCTACTATTGATCTGTATATGGGAAAGGAGGGGACAATTCCAAAAGTGACATTTAAATACTATATGGAGTATGGTAGCCTTCAGTTTTGCCCGTTTGTGAACATTGCAGGTTCATAAGCATGTCTCTTTGTACAGTCCTTGAATTTTTGGTTTTAATATGCCAGTAGCAGTAGATAGGAAATAAAATACTGGGTCACGGACGTGGCCTGAGACCCTTATTTTCTTAGGCTAGGGTAGCTGTTATAGGTAGATAGCTAAGTAGGTACATGAAATCAAATCTCAGTGAATTCCCCAAATAGATAAAAGAACATTGTTAGCCTAACCTGCGGATGGACCGGCTGAAATTGGATGAGTTAGGCCTCAGGCAGGGGTTGTGCGTTTAAGGGTAACTAAGGTCTCAAGCTGCAGTAAAATGCAATCACTTGCTTGAAAGCCCGAACAGCAAAATCCTTCAAGCATTAAACTACAGAGTGCAGTGAAACCTCTCAAGACGTTTCTTGTCCATTCCTCAAATGAAAATTTCTATTGAAAAATATCTCCTAAGACGGACGCTGTAAAGTAAGTGTCTTTTATAATAGGTTAAATAATTATTCATTGCAATGCTTTACACTTTCAGAAAGTTCCAGCAACTTTTTTGAAATTCGTTCACACAGCCAGGACACTGCTTTTGAATAGCAAGACAATCTCCGTGGACTAAATCAGTAAAAGTCGAATTTCAAAGTGTCTATAACACTAGTTTCAATGAAATCTGAAATCTGAAAAATCTCTATAAGATGGACACCCCTATAAGACAGACACTTTTGTTTTCCCAGAATGTTGTCCGCCTTAAGAGGCTTAACTGTATTAAGTCATCAAAGCTGAATAGGTCGCCATAGCTTGCTGATTCCAGCACTAATAAGACGACAAAAACATACTGTGATATTGCTTTGACATCTTGCTCCTCATTGTATGACACAGATACAAAGTATATGGCAGGGTAGTCTGCCTACATACGTGTTCGTGTATGAACTATGTATCTTTCGCTTGTTCTTCTTTTGCTCTTTGGAGCAAGTGGTCGTTGCTTGGCAGATTTCTTACAGTCATATATGATTATGGACAGTTGTAGCCACTTATGAATAGTGTCGCCTTATGCAAATGGAAATATTTTAGGTCTGACTTTCGTGATGTTTACAATGTTGTACAGTTGTGCTGCTAAGGTCTTAACTTATTGTGGTTATTCATGGACTACGAGCTTTTGTTGCTTGAAAGAAATGTTTTGCTTCTGTTGGTGAGGAATCTAGCTGTTCAAGACAATGCCATTGCTCTTGTCCTGCCTCTTGTTTCTCCAGGACTGAGTTTGCCATCATGCATTTTTTTCTCTGTTTTCATATGCTCTCTGTTTTCGTATCATTATTGCCTACTTGTAAAATAACTTTGGCACTGCATTTATTTCTTGTTTCAAAGCCAATGCTGCAAAAGTCTTGGAACACAATTTCGGACGAAATATATTGGCACTTGGGTCGAAATCAAGCAAAGCCTAATTATTTCCCCCTCCCCAGGAAACAATGATGTAAGGATATCTTTCTGGCTTGCCGACTGTGTGCAGCATATACTGCCGTAAAAGCATCATTATTCAGAGGGGGAGGGGAGTCCGAATGGTAAGATAGTCAGCTTAATGTCAATGCACAAGTATTCTGGTAATGTCGCCAAATATTTTTTCCGTGATTGTAGATTCACTCTTTGGCAAAAGTTACTTCAGTCTACTACAATCGTGGCCAAATCATATTGGCACAAACATATTTTTGGCTTAATATTGTGACTCTTAAAACAAATGCTTTTTACTCACCTCACCATTAAAGTGCAACTAACTAATGCATAGCTATTTGCAACCTTCACAAGCTTTCAGTCAACGTCATTATAGGAATTAATAGTAGTGACATCCATTTACATAATCAATTTATACCTTATGAACCCTTAACCCCAACACCCCCTTCCCCAAAACAATGTTGGCAGGAGTAATAAGTAAATGACGATAGCATGGTTATCATGATGGACCCACGGCCCAGTGCATGAGACCACCCAACAACCATAGAAGCGAGGAAAAATTGACCATGTGCAAGTACCGCCATTTCTAAAACTATATGGCGTACACATGAAGGATACACATGTGCAGCCTTTCCTGGATGCAATAGTATGGACAGACTTCATCACGATCAACACTGTTTTGGGGGAAGGTGCACAAGTAAAGCATACCTAAAATGTTGTATGAACAATTACATTAATGTGTACTGCAGAATGGAAGCGAAGTCGTGTTTGTGCCATGATTGTAGATCAATGTTCATTTCGATGAGCATAGTCGCCACAAAACTGCATTTAGTGGGTCCGTATACCCTTTGGGTTGATGAATGCAGGGGCTCAATTCCAGCGCTTTGTGGAAGGGTGTCTTAGTGGAATTCGAGACGACTGTGTTATCCTATATAGCCTGGTCCCCACTGGACATACGTGACTTGAAAACGCAACATGGACGCGCGACGGAGACAAGCAGCAAGTAGAGTGGGATATGCAAGTCATGTCTTCATTTGATTGACAGCTAGTGCTTGGTCTTTTGAATGGTAGACTATTGTGAAGTTTACAAGATGGATGTCAACCATCATATGTAACACAATAGACTTGAACCACAAAGCCGGGGGTATTAATGACATGGGTGTGCACCTATACTGAGACTCAGAAGTGGGCGTGGACATGGACGTGAACTTGAAGACAGCAGAGGGGACCAGGCTTAAAAGCACGAGTTGAGAGAGACACGGGAACCCGATGAAAAAATTTTCATTGCTCCGGTCATGTCCATGTCGTGTTTCTATTGTTTCGCTCGCCGGTAGCTAGTTTGAGGGCGTCGGTACACACGCAACCAATGAGTTCTGGAGGAAGCACGTGCACATGAGCTAGGAGGTTGAAATAACTGGCAATATCTACGAACTGGGAAGAGCAAACCCTGATTTGGCTAGAAAGTTATTGTAGCAAGAGAACGTATATAGCATACAAATAAATTTAAATATGACTGCCCGGAGAGGAGAGAAAAAACTTGCAAATACAGTTCGGAAATTCGTTGCATTGTAGGTATGATCCAAGTCGCTCTAAATCCATAGACAGGAAAAATATCACCGCCTTGATTTGAAAAAGAATTGCAGAAAGAAATGGGGCTTCAAGACAGGTACGCTCTTTTGGAAGCACATTAGCAGCATTTTTCTTTATAAAGAACAAGAAGCAAGAAAGTCTGTCTCAGTAGGGAGGATGGAATATCTTAATTTTTGCATTCCTATGATGGACTCCCATTCTCGTAGAAATTCTCTCCATCGGGCAAGTTAAAGGTATTTCATGAAGAGCCCAACCAACTATTTTGGATTTCCTGGTAAAATTAACTAGGCGACAAATAACCTCCTCATCCACAGATCCACAAGTTCGAATAATTAGCATAGAGTTTTATCCATCAAACCTAAACTTTTGAAAATGAACATCTGATATTTCCAATTCATCATTAGCCTGGATGCCAAGCTGCTTCACCTCACGACGAAAAAAGGATCTTTTCGCCACTGAGGTACGAGTTGGTGATCGACATCGAGTCAGCTAGTGGTACCAGGCTAATCCATCATATTCTATTTAAAAAAATAAATCGTTAGCATCAGTGTACGTGAATCAGTAGAAATCCCAAACAGAGACGAAGATGGTGTTCTTCATCAACGACCCCGGTCTTCTATTAACCAGACTATCCATTCATATGTGCATGGATGACCTTTTAAATATCACATGTCACTCAGATCTGCTATTTCAATAGTGAGTGAAGTTGAGAATACCTGCTCGGCGTGTGAGTATTTGAGACATGCGCAAGACGTGGACCGCGACATGGACGTGGACATGGACGAGTGCAAGTCCAGTGGGGACCAGGCTTATCTGGATGATTTACTTGTATTCTCCTGTACAGTCGAAGACCATGTGCAACATATGCGAAATGTGCTACAGCGCCTGAGAACAAGCGGTATCAAAGTAAATCCTGCAAAGTGCGAAATTTTCAAATAAGAGGTACGTTATTTGGGACGTGTTACAGAAAACTCTCTAATTAGCGGACACTCTAAAAGGCGGACACCTCTGACTAAAACTTTCTAAAAGGTAGACACTCAATTAGTGGGCACTCCAATTAGCGAACAATTTTTCTTGCACGAAACGATCGAAATAGTGATTTTTGCCTCTCTACCTAGCGGACAATTGAAACAAAATGAGAATGGACACTAAAATTAGATGCGCGTGACATTTTATCGATGATTTATTTAAGCCATTTATTAGTTTCAAACTCTAAATCACTTTTTACATTATCTACCTCTTTTATGGCCGGGTCTACAATTTTGTCTGGAAAAAAAACAGTGGCAGATCACTAGGAACCTCCTCGATTCAACCTCTTCCTGACGACTTTTTTTTAGTTGAGGTGTGTGACACTTGAGGGAAGTTTTTCCTAGCCTCAGTACAAGATAATACCGTTGTTTAACTCTAATTTCACCTTTAACATACCTCAGTAGGGTCTATTATCAAAGAAAGTGCTCACCTTGCAAAACGTTCTAAAATGTGGGCACTTCTAATTAGCGGACATTGGCCTTAATCTCCGATGGTATCTGCTAATTGGACAGTTCACTGTATTACACCGCATGGTCACAAAATGATCCTGACTACATTACTGCTGTTACCAACCTCCTGTATGATCCACCAGCCACAGTTGGCCAACTGCAGAAAATCATTGGCCTCCTTGGGTATTTCCAGCAGTTTATCAGGGGGGTTTTTCCACGATTGCACGTCCACTTTATGCCCAGAATCATCAAGCACGATACAACCGACGGGTCAACTTTCTTCTAGCACTAAAATCATCTGGTCTGCTGAACATTAACAGGCTCTTCAAGTGTTTGTCCATCGCGTCACCTCTGACCCCATCTTGTGCTACCCAAGTTTTAACATGCTATTTGTACTGCACACAAATGCATAGCATTATGGACCTAGGACTGTATTATACCAGAGACAGCAAGGACAACTACGCTTAGTGGCGTATGGAAGCCGATCCTTTGACCAAGCTGAGGAAATCTATCACTCCAGCAAACTAGAGTTTCTCGCCATGTAATGGGCGATGACGGAGAATTTCGCCAGTACCTCTAATATGCCCCCATGTCACTGCGTACACAGATGATAACCCACTCACCTATGTCATGTCCACAGCAAAGCTACATGCAACATGTTAGAGATGGGTGAACGATATTGCAGATTTTCGATTTGCTGTTAACTACCGAAAGGAAAGGAAAACACTGATGCAGACTTTCTTTCCAGAGCGCCGCTCCAGTTGATGAATTTGCAAACAATGACGGACCGGACCGGAGGAAGGAAGTGCCAATATCAATGGTGTCGTTTGCAAAATATTTTCAGTGGTTCTCGGTATGACAGCTGTTCAGGAACAAGAGTCAATTCCAGCCCATCGTATACCGATTTACACTCAGGTACTTTGAAGTTGGAGCAAACACAAGATAAGCACATCCAGACTGTTATACGCTATCTACGCACTGGTAAGCGTCCATCCTTGAAAATTCAGAAGGTGGAACCCAAAACAACGTCATCTTGTCACAGCATTGGAACAAGCTGTTTATTGACAAGTGTGGATTACTGTGCCGCAAAGCTTTAGCAACAAACAGATTGTGCTATATAAATCACTCAAAGACACAGTGTTGCGAGAGCTGCACTGTGAAATGGGTCACCTACCTGCTGACAGAGTCGTTGACCTGACATGAGAACATTTCTTCTGACCCAACATGATGCATGAGGTTGAGCACTTCGTCAGCAAAAGGTGTAGCTGCATAATACAACAAAACAGGCGCCGCTGGGAACCATCTCCTCATCACAACCTTTGGAAATAATTATATGCACTTACTGCACCACTTCACAAGGTACCTGCGAGCCTATCCTACAACGAAAACGTCTGCGGTAACTGCAGCACGTATCCTGTTCAATGATTTCTTTCCCCGTTTTGGCATTTCAAGCCACATCTTACATGACCAGGGCAACTTGTTCAGATCACTTAACCAACTCAGTGGGGTACGGAGACTTTGTACTACGCCATACCACCCAATGTCCAATAGGCAGTGCGAGCGCATGAAATAGCACATTCCTAGTAATGCCGAAGACCTTGGAGGAAAGTCAAAAATGTCGCTAGAAATAGCACCTCATTAAGCTCTGCCATGTCTGCAATTGCACGAAGAATTTCTCCACAGGGCACTAAACCACAGTTGCCTATTGATGTCCTTCTAAGTAATGACCACGAAACGGAGCAAACTGGCTTTGCTAAACATTGGGCAACTGACATGCGTGATGTTTACCGAATCGCAGCTGAACACTCCCTTCAACGCAAGCAGCGCGATAGGTCTCGGCAAAACCAGAACCTTGCCGTTGGTGATCGTGCACTCCTCTGAAATCTCACACTGCGAGGGGGTCCTGGAAAACATCGACTGTTTTGGCAGACTTGGGGACTCTGGTGTTGTCTATGAAATAAAAGAGGAAGACAAGACTCACCAAAGAACAGTGTTGCATAGGAACTTACTGATGTTGTGCAACAATCTTAAATTCTTTCACAGAGACAAGCTGATAGATACTACTGAAGCATCATCCAAATCTGAAAAAAGAAAATGTCACTGACAAATGGCTCACCTTGCTCATCTGTAATGTCACAGACCAGTCATCTGTCTGAGACTCAACTCAGGCGTTCTTCTGATGAAGCTAATTTCGTGAGGTTTGATTCGTGCTAATATAGAAGGGGTCTTAAAGTTGGGGAGAGGCTCACCAGAGCTTGCAAACAAAGATATTTCCAGTCATTCATGCAGATGGATTGCCATCTGTCGCAAATGATGATATTGCTGAGGATACCAGCTACGTGATTGAGACTACTATTGCAGATGATGCAATCTACCTCGTATGGGAAGCTCCTGCAAACCTAATTATTGACACACTTAAGATCCCATAGGTTGATACTTCTGACTACCTCCCAGTTGTGCACGAATCGTTCAGCGATATAACAAATCACATCTCTGTAAATAAAGATCCTACTTCTGTGATACTTATGGAATCAGAGATATTGGGTATAACAAATCAGTTGAAACAATTCTGTTAAATCGGATCATGAAACAGTACGCAGGTCAAGTCGAGAGAAAGCCGCTCCGTCATTGTTTCAGTGTGCAGAATTGGGAAACCCGTAAGTGAACATGGTTTTCGCCACCGTAGCTCTAGAGAACAAACCTCGACAACGGCCAAGGCATAAAATTGTAGAACCTAATGAGACCAAGGCTCCAGTGCCCACAATGCATCCACTACCCCAGCACAATCCTCCTGCATTAGAATTGCTGGGGGTAAATCAGCACAATCCTCCTCAACCAGAGTTGCTGGGGGTGAACCAGTACACTTCTCCTGCATCAGAGTTGCTGGGAGTGAAACAGCACGACCCTCTTGCATCAGAGTTGCTGGGGGTAAACCAGTACACTCCTCCTGCATCTGAGTTGCTGGGGGTGAGCCAGAAGAACCTTCCTGTACCAGAGTTGCTGGGGGTGAGCCAGTGGAATTCCGCTTCATTGCCAACAGCAAATTTCTACTACCATCATACAGCCAACCACCTCAAGCAGAATGGAGATCATGGAGACCGACCCAGCAAATAATCCCTCAGCCAACAGTTGGTCCGTACAAAACACTGTGTCCACCAACCTTAAGGCAGTTACTACGAAACTGGTTGCCTTAGCCTTTCGACTGGCCTCGTTGTCCTGCATATCTTCCAATGCCACCATCCTTAGCGTCTTATAATGTCTTATGATCTAAAATCACTATGATACATATGTTTTTGTGATGCACGAAACTCCATACTTTTCTCCATTTTCCACCGGCTCGCAATAATGTATGCATAAACACACAGTGGATAATTCGGTGAACACTTCATGTATTGCACGCATAAAGCATTCTTTGAGACGTTCATGGCATCACGACCATGTACAGAGCCCAGAAAGCCTCTGGGGGAACTTTTCGTGACTGATAGTCTGAGATCCCTGTTCAATTTTTTCCATAATTCTGACGATCCTGGACAAAATATGTGCCAGTAGTTTCCTTTTTTCGTGTTTCAACCTCCTTTCCCAGGATCAGTTTTTCCCTAGCTCAATGCTGCTCTGTTGCGATTCCTCACCTTGAAATTGGGGGATAGGGAATTGGAATGATGTTACTGCCACAATATTTTGTCCGGAATTGTAGATTTCTGCTTTTGTTCTCGAGTGACGTCAGCCATGTTATAATTAATTTGATCAAGAGGATATCAATTCTTTTGAAGAATATCTTTTATATCAGAAAGTATCAAGGCGAACAGGAGAAGAGCAAATTTTAATCTTTACCCTATATGGGCGAGCATGGTAACACATTAAGACGAAATCAAAAACTAGCTGTTGAGTGAGTTTACAAGTATATGTATCTTAGAATAGTTTTTAAAAGTTCTTCAACAACTCACTCGTCCTTTCATTACAAAGATCGATGGGTTGCTTCCGATAAATCGAAGATTATTTATAAAGCTGACTGTCAAGATTGCGACCTTTCATACATTGGTATGACTAAACACCGTCTTCCTAGACGGAAATTAGAACACTTCTCTGCTCTCACAACGACTGCTCAATCTGCCATTGCTGATCACATCAAAGACAGTGGACAGCGCTTAAAATGGAACCATTTTAGTATTGTGGGCACTGGACGCAACTTATGAACTAAAAACTAAAGAAACTTGTACATGCAGAATTTTCAGTTTATGAATGTATTCGAAGCCTCTATTAAGCTCACTTTGTTTAAGGTTTAACTGTTGGGATTGCTCGCCATCCCAATCACCTCTATATAGCTTTTGGCAGTTTTACGTGTAGTTTTCTGTGATTTCTGTTTTCCATGTGAAAAGCTTGTAGCGGCGATTTATTGTCACACTGAAGATGATGCTGCGCATCGAAACATGTCGGTGAAAACGTTCGTGCAATTTCTTGAGAAGAAAAAAATACTCTTTTTGTTCCAGAACAGGACATGTTTCAGCTAACCATCAGCAATTCTCAACTAAATATGTACAATCTGTAAATATCAGATATAAGTAGAAGGTGTGAAAACACCACGTATCTAAAGTGGAAACCGCTTACAGTTTAAGGTATGCAACATCAAAATAAGTACAACAAACTACAAAACGCTTCACAAATAAGTCAAATCACTTGTCAAAAACACATCACATAAAAGTGGAAAAGTAGAGAAATAGGGAGCATACAATAAAGATAAACAGTTAGTATAAGTAGTAAGAAAGGACCAATAAGGAAAAAAAGAGAGTAAAAGGAAAAGAAAGGAAATGGAAAAGGACCAGAAGTAGGAGGAAGAAGACTATGACATAAAGAGTGCCTAAACTGAAATTGTGACTGCCAAGTGGTGAACGTGATGGTACAAAGTCGGTTTCTGCCACTGTATGTACTTTCGTAAGAAATCCGTTGATGCATAATCTAAAACAGAAAAACAAACGAACTTGCATACAATCACCACTCATCAGATGCTTGTACACATGAGATGCTGTGTCCTTACCAAAATGATCATCTATTCGGGTAGATAAAAGTTTGGAGGTTTCTTCTATATACCCGGCATTACAGCTACCACAGTCAAACTTATCTACCACACCAGATTTCCAATCATCAGGAGGAGCATCTTTGGAAGAGAAGTATACAAAGTGAATCTACATCCATCCACAGCAAATCTACAATCCTAGCCAAAACGCATTGGCACGCATGCGCGTTTTTTCTATGTGCTGTCCCACGGGTAAATGAAAATAGATCGACGAGTACCGAGAGTCAAATCAGGAGGAGATGGAGGTTTTTGCTTGAGGCCCTTTAGAGACTTACTATTTCTGACTTTTGAAAAATCATATTTAGGCATTTCTAGCGTATCTGCAGGATGTAGTAGGGCTTGTTTTTGGGTGTGGCTTGGAATTTTTCAGGTAATTTAGAGAAAAAAAGGCGAGGAATTCTGTCTACTAGCGTGAGTTGCTGGAAACTGCACTGGGACTGTGGACAGAAGTTGCTAAACACCAGTAAAAAGTTTCCTGAAGCGCTTGCAATTCAAAGTGCTTTCACGAACAAAAGTGGCGAAAGGCAACTTTTGGTAAAAAAAGCCTTTTTTGACACATATTTTGGACCGGATTGTCTTGAAAAAATGAAAAATTGCGTTTTCTTCTAATTTCGAGAAGAGTTATAGCCAATTCAAAATTTTTCAGACGTTCTTGGCTAAAATTCATTGGCACGCATAAGCGTTTTTGCAATGTGCCATCCCACGAGTAGATGAAAATTGGTCGACGAGTACCGAGCTGCAAATAAAGGTGGGACATTTTCTGACGTTTTCTGAGGAATGCGATTTTCTGAATCGACACAGTAAAAGACGTTTGAACTCTAACTTTTACGGACATGTAATTGCTATGAGTCGGTTTGTAACACCTTTTTGTATGTACCAAACCTATTTTTGTTTTTGCTTTGTAAGCATTCTTCTGATTTTTGCCGGGTGTAACATACATAAATTTAAGACGTCAAGAGGGTGGGTTTTCCTTGAGTGACTTAGTACTTAGTACCATCCACAGTGAATCTGCCAACATCCGCAGATGAATCTACCACCAGCACTGCTTCACCCAATTGAACTCATGAACCCACAGATGACAAAATTTCAATCCAAAGGTCTAATTAGGACTTCTAGGATGATTCATCGGCATCCTCAAGGTAAACTGGGTCCTGCCACGGAACTTAACACTGACTTATAGGGACCTGTCAGTATTTTAGTCGGTCTGGTGAACATTA
>JAOBRC010316349.1:0-13239 GCA_027575255.1 Scolionema suvaense
TTTTTATGAAAGCTCTGTGCTAATGAATTTTGAAGCTTAACCCAGCCTCCTGTATATGGGGTGATTTCACCACTGGTAGCTTTTTGCAGTAAAAAGTTTTTTTGGAGAAGCTACTAGCACAAATTTTGTCGACTTTTCTTAAAATTTACCTGGGAAACTTTAAAACAAACTGGAAGTTGATACCTGCTGTAGTTTTTGAGTTACATCAAAGTTCCGGAACATGTTTGTTGCACAAAAATTAGGCAAAATGGACAAAGAAGAAGGAAAATTGGCCTTTTTGAGAGTTGGAGGCCTCAAAAATTTTCCACACCCGAGAAAATCTTTCAACGCATGGTCTTGAGGGATAGCTGGGCACCCTGTGCCAACAGAATTGCCAACAGAGCTCTCCAATGAGTTACATGCCTGACAAAGTATACCCAGACACAACAACAACCAGAAATGCCAACATATTGTTATTCATAATCAAGAAACCAATGGCAACTTTCTATAGAACACCGAACAAGACAGAAAGACTTGGTTTCTTGACCTAACACACTCTCCATGGAGGTGAATGTTTTAAATCCCTTAGTTTTTTTAACCATTTGTGTACTTTGTTTTCTTGTTGGTATTTAGTTCATACGATTGTTTTTGTGTGTACTTTTTTTATGTGTGATTCAATTTTATTTATTATTGTCGATGTTGTGTTATGTATAGAAAAAACTTCAGCCATAAAAACATAAAAACATAAACCATCAGAAGTATCACTACGGAAACGTTTAAACAGTTTCAAATTGAGGAGTTTATCGTCGGTTCTTTAATAAGGCATCTTTGTACAGCAATGGTCAGATGCAGAAGATGCAGATTTTCCCAACCAATTCATGGAGGAACCTGAAGTCTGGTGAGCTGGATAGAAATCACGGTCAGCGGTGAAAGCAAAAACATGTTGGGCTCTCAAGCAATCATGCCCAATTGTCTTTACAAGGCATAATACCGCTAAATCCTCTGATAGACCCCAGAAACTGTATGATATGATAGCATGGCTTCAAATAACAGTCAGTCATCGGACGATGTCCGGCAGGTTACAGGACACCGGCAAAAATATGCGTTAAGTCGGTCATCATGTCTGACAGCTTTTCACTCAATGATGAACAGTAATTGGTACATGTTTCTATTGGCAACGCACCACACCAATGGCATAATTGTTGTTATCTTTACATAGTACTCAAGACCTTGCAATATGTAAAAGTAACTCGCTTGTTTTTCCCAAAACTTTAGCTGAAAGTCAGCAAATGCCGGCGATCACAACTCACAGCTGTCCTTATGTATTGAAGAAGTGAAGCGTGCATTTTACAGAACACATTCACAAGACTGACGTTCTATCATGAAACATTACAAATTGAATGACTTATCGAGTTCCCTTGGTCATTTAACTAACCAACAATTTCTTCGTTAAATTTGATTGGTAATGATCGTTCTAATGAACAATACAGTCACAAGTGCTGAGCAACATAATATGATAGAAACTGCCTTGAATAGGAAACATATGAAAGGCATTAGCAGTGTATATCAACTGTTATGCTGCATCATCTTCGTGGAAATAGAGAACATAAGATATTTGAAGGAACATAAAATTCTTCTTGAAACCTCTGATGTCTGCTTTGGTCTCAACTCATCATAGTCTGCCCTTCATATCTCTCGTATTTAGTGTAGGAACAATAAACACGAGACAGTAAGGTGCAATGGTAGCCGCTGCGTAACAGTAAAAATGCCCACCAAACTTCGTATTCTCAACTGTTGACAAACTGCAAATATCTCGAAGCTTAGTTGTTAAATCAAAATAAATACACCTCGAGTATAGGACGACTGTTCTTCATCACTGCGTGTTTGGAGTACCCTACAAGCCACAATCTTCCGTAGCTACATACCAATTACTAAAGTCCAATACCAATTACTTAGAAAGTGAAAACTATTACTTCAAACGGTTACATTCCAGACAGTGTACGGACAACACAATACTTTGACATTGCTAGGACAAGATACAATCAAGCTACACTGAACAGAATATTAGACAGTTGGGCAAACATTTATGTGAACTATAAACAATTTTTGTCTCTGTCACAGCTGCAACATATCATTTCACTAGTTTTAAATGGCCTTATAGCTAGAGAGGATATAATTGCACAACTTGGTACTATATATATTTTATAATAATAGCGCATGGCTATTGGCATCTTGATGTGCATGTGGGTCACTATATGCGATAAGAAAGCACAGTTACCGGCTGAAATTGTATATGTCTGATGGAAAATGCTAAAGTGCCCGATATCGTGTCTAACAAGCTTAAAATAATTATTCGAAGCCCTGTAATAGCATAGCTAAAGAGGACTTCGCGTGAGAACCCATATAAGGCATAATAAGGCATTCTTACAACATAGTCAAAACCCTTATTTTGCGCATAACTTAAAAAATATGGCTTCGAAGCAGATTAATAAACATGAGGCATGTTATGTCTGCACCATACCTAGTCAAAGATGTGCTTGCATTTCAAGGTTCACACAGAGCATGCCTATCAAGTTCACAGTAGTTTTTCTCCATAAGTCCAGCAGGAGCTTGGTGTTAAATTAAGCTTTGAAACTATCAAAACAAGCTGACATAGTCATGACCTTTCTAAGAAGAAAAATCTTACCTGCAGAAGATGTTAGTAAGTATACTGCCATCATGGTGAAGATAGATTAGAAGAGGACGACGCTATAATGAAAGACAGAAAACATCAAACTTCCGGGAAGTTCTTCACTTCTGTAACAACTAAAACACAATTCAAGCAAAAATTTAATCATTTTCATACTCATCAACACACCGGGCTTCTCCCTGAGACGTGCGTGATAGCATGCGCGAGTGCACGCTGGCACGCTGGCACGCAGGCAAACTGTCATTACGGGCGCTATTCTTTGTCAGTCATTGCGCAGGCAAACCCCTCATGCAGTAAAAAATTTTGCAGGTGAAAATTTTAGTTGTTAACAGCATAAATATATCTCAGATTTCCAGCTCTGCAGATACGCGAGTTAACACATTAAGATGGCTCACATAAGGCATCTAGAACTAGCACATGAGTTTCAGAAAAACGAATCCCTCCGCTAGTGACTTGCTCTGCACTGTCTTTCGGAAGACCAAGTCATCAATGCAGTATTGCACTTGCCATCGATCCCCAGTGAAGCGCATTTAAAAATCTTTCACGAGAAATAGTGAATCAAAACACCTTATTTGGAAATTTCATAATTGGGGCAGAGTGATGATTATGATGGAGGAGCTACAACGGAGAAGACCTCTCGATTTGCATGCCTGGTGTGGGATTCCAGGACATAAACTGTCCCCGTAGCTGGAATGAAGATTTGGTTGCGCAGGCACTGCAGCCCTGGCACTAGTTACGTGCTCGATAAATAACGCAAGCAGAAGAATACTCCCGGAGAAGCCTGACACACTGGTAAATTTTGCTCAATTTTGCTGAACAGAAATATTTGCCAATTTCCAAAATTAATCAGGCCAAATTCTTGTACTTTTAAAGAATATTTTGCCCCAACTGGTATATAAGTAGCATAGCTGTGGGCTGCTGATTGGTGTTCGAAGAATCAAAACGGTGATTGATGACCATCAAACTTCTTTTCTACCCTAAGCAGGATGTGTGCCTAATTATGGTTTCGTGCAAATGACTGGGGAGTGATATTTATTTGTATTTTCATGTTTATCTTAGCTCATCATACCTGGCTGGGTGCGTTTTAAAAATATTTTATTGTCGAACATAAGATTCGATAGATTCAAGAGCTGTAGCTGCTGACTAACATGAACAGCTAAAAAATCAACCATACTATTTCCAAGCTCAGGTCCTTTAAGCATTCTGTTAAAGTCTTCTCTAAATAGGCTCCAATGCGAGAAGAAATGACATTTATTTCATTGTCGGACGAAATCGATAGAAAGGTAAAATATTTTGGCTCAATTTGACACTTCCCTAATTCTGGGTTACTCTTTTGCTCTTTCCCCGCTTGCTATTTTCAGTTGCTACAATTGCTCATGTGTGTAATAACAAGGTGGAAAAATTTGCTACGATGTTCATTCTCATAAAAAATGAAATTTAGTACCTCCCTTTTTGTTGCCGGACGGAATTGTCAGATGGAATATTTTCGCTATCGAATTTCAAACGAGAGACAGAGATAAACATAAGTAAAAGGCATTAATTTTATAGTTTTGAATATGCTTTTTAACCCTAAAAACGTGTAGATCAGGTTTTGTGTTTTATGTTGGCAGAGTGAAGTATTGAAAATTGGCCTTTTCGTCCAAAAATGTATTGCTTTTTCGAGATTTTGATAGAAAAAAATCGAATCAACAACTTATGCTTCAGACACAAAAGATTTCTACAAGTAGTTAACAGCTGCAGCAACCTTTCTGAAATATTAACGCAAAAATAGATTCATCAGTATGTCAGATATTTTGGAAAAGCTGATTTGTGAGGACTGTTGATGTTTTTTCAAACAGACCCGGCTATGCTCAGTGCTCTTTGTTATAGTTCTCCATGAAGCAGAAGCCCGTGGATGGCCCCTGCTAAGTAAGCAGTAAAGTCAAGTCTCCACTCTTCTAGCTTCTAGCAACTGAACAGTCAGTGCCAATCAAATACTATCCATCACAACAGCTACCCCATGAAACTCAAGCAATCATTCACAGTTTATGCATATAAGATGATGACTATGGTTTCTTATGAAAAAAACTAGGGGGATTCATTGCTACATTCAGCATCCATATGCAATATCATATCTATTAATAAATTTTGTTCTTTTTATTTTAGATGTAGAAAAAAGCTACAACATAAATTCCTATGGGACAAAGTGAATGACAATACCCTATCGGGCGAAACTTTGTCAGCTGAAAGTGACAAATTTTGACTCCGTGATGAAATTTTCACCCGACGAAAAATTTCGCTCATTGTTAATATTACTACTATATTATATTATATTGTTAATAAATTATTTGTCGGGCGAAAGAGACAAATTCTGGGGGTCATGACGAAAATTTCGCCCGATAAGGTAGGTCTTTTTGCAAATTGTCATCGCACGATGCATTGCAAGATGGCTAGGGGGAAAATCTCATTACGATGGTAGCTGACATCCCTAAACGAGATCATTTTAATACCTATAGAGCAGATGCAATTACCTGCTGACCGCAAAATAGGTACATTTGCTTTTGTCACTGTAACATTAAATTTAATGTGCCCCTGGCCATCTCACAATGCATTGCATGATGATGATTTGCGAAAAGGTCTATTGACATTTAATGTCAGACAATACCACAACCACGCGGGACACGGTCACACATCCAAACGCTATATTAAAGACTGTTGGGCCGGATCAAATAATGGTCAGCGGAGTAGAAACAAATATGGCCCACTCTACAAAATCAAAACAATCCACGGCTGAAACTTTCAACGATCCAATTCATGCAAATATTCTCTTACAAGCAGCGATTTACATTTACCTGTTCTCTCATGGATGGCAGCGAAGATTTGAAGTCAAAAGAGGACAGGGCTGCTTCTGAAAAATCTCTTGACTGGGGGTGGGGGGTTGTAATTAATTGAAAAAGAGGATATTTTTCTCAAATTTTGGTATTTTACCGCCCCCTCCTACAATTAGATAGTTGAGAGTAACCTGAAACCCTGATGCTCACAAAATTACAACAAGATGAGAACCCGCATTGAGATTTCCATCCTCAATTCAAAGTAGTGTTGTTATGAAAAAAATCACGGGAGGAGCAAGCAGCAGAACAAAAGTTGTACATAGTTGGTGAGGTACTCTACGTCAAGGGGGCACCGCCACCCCCCTCCCATATGTTGATGGTCTATGGGAAGCCCAGTACCTGGTAAGGTAGTCTACATCATCCTCCCCAGTAATACAACAATAACTTAAACAGACCACTTCAAATTACGTTAAATAATGGTAGTCTTTATTTGAGTTAGCAGGGCAAAAATCAGACAGAACATAATAACCTTTCTTAGAGAATAAAAGCACCCTATTCTTAAGAATCAATGGTAACACCAACACGAAATGAGATACTTTCGAAACATGCCACTATAGTCATTTACAAGCTACTATCATGCAGCAAATTCATACCAAAAAATTAGAACAAAGCAACAAAGAGATTCAGAAAAATTGTTCAATTCCGAGCACACCGCAAGACAGTCCTAAACAGTACACAAATTCAAAAGCATCACAGTAATCCACAGGCATAATCTCTGTTTGAATATTGGAGAGGCTCCATGTCCTGATGTATCCTTGAGGTCAAAAAACCCTACGGAATTCAACTATTCATGAGGGCAATCAGCAGGCGTAACATGTTTTTCACCCTGTATGTAACAGTGACGTGTTTCTAAATCAATCAATAGCTGCCAAGCGGAAAAATTTTTTTTATATTTCAAAGAAAAATCTGAAGTGATTGCCCTGCGATCATCAAGCCCCTCTGTCCCCCAGAAATCATGACCATGCAATCATCCAGCACATTCCTGCCATCAGAAATCATAACCCAGCAATCATCAAGCATATTCCTGCCATCAGAATAAAGAAGCAGATGGAGAAAAATACAAAAGAAGTTTAATTTTTGTAACATTTGTTTTCAATAAACAGCTATGCTCACTAACAGCAAAAGCTTTCCTAGATTTGCAACTATAATCATGTATATGCACGACACTACTTCAGGAAGCAATCCAGAGCATATCAAACATGAGATATAGTAAAAGTCACCTCTTTTGCTGATTCGCCAGCAGCATCTTCAGTTGCATCTTTCAAAGGTCCCATGAAAAACGCAGGATGAAATTCACCATATCTAAACAAAAATACATATATAGCACACTGTATATAAACAACTACTTTTGTTGAAAAAAAAATACTGGAAGAATAGAAAGGCACTAGAAGATAACTACAAAAGAAGAAGGTGCATATTGCAGAATGCAGTGTTTTATAAGTTTCAACCGTAAACCATTACGCAGATCAGCTGCAACTTTCTTTATACTGCTCTCACAGCCAGGCCAGAAATGAAAGTCTGTCTTAAAAGTTAAACCTTAATTACAATGCCGATCCTGGCTGTAATTGGGATGACGATTTCCACCAAGTAAACAGTTAGGAAAGGTCAACTTGTGGTTCAACTAGAACCATTGCCCTCCAAAAATTCCAAATAGCATCAAAACTGGTGAAAAGTAGCTTTCAGGCCAAGTACGGGACATGTCATAAACCTTCCCTGTGAAAAATTTACCGGGATCAGCTATAGAGTCAATTCCATGGAAATGTTCAGCAGACGGATTGCTTTGTGAAGAATACTCCAGGTAAATCTTACTTAAAAAATATGGTTAGATTTTAAGATCAATTAATTGTAAAAAGTATGAGCAACTTCATTGTATTAATCCACAAGCTTGAGGGTATAAAATTGGCAGTGACCCTTTTCGGACATCTTTGCAACATCAAAACGAATGAAAAATAGAAGTGCTTATACTTAAAATACATTCTATCTCTTTGCCATAAAGCCATTTTTAATCCGAAGTTCCACTCCGTACAAAGAATGTGAGTAATTTCATAGTCTTAATCCACAAGCTTGTGGACATAAAGCTGATAGTGACCTCAATTGGTCATTTTTACAACATCAAAATGAACCAAAAATAGATCATGTGTTTATATGTACATAAAGCACATTTTATCTTTTTACCATTAAGCTATTTCATAACCTGTAGTTCCACAACACCTTGAGCAGCTCTTTTCACTTGAAAACCAACTCAAAACCTTAGCATTATAACAAGTACAGCAATAAAGAACGGATCAGAATTGGAAGAAAAATCTGATTCTCCTCAGCTAGGCCACACGCAGGAATCATAGCTTTCAAAAATGCAACCTGTATCGCGTTTGATCAGACAAGAACTGGGAAACAATTACTCTCAACCAGCATGTCACGAAAAGCACTAATTGCAGTAACAATCTACCCAACTCCTAAAAAGACACAACAGGGAACAGTCATCAAATGTTATGGAAATTGGCAGTCAGAAAATAGAAGTGGTATCACATTTTAATAACCCAATTGTAATTAAAACATGCGTCGACTGTCACCATCAAGGTAGGAAGCTTTCATAGAAAAATATAGAATGTTTTAAGACTATGGATACTGCCAATACAATGCCACTATCTTGCCAGGCTAAAACTCTGCTCTCCCCTTTCCCTCTCCACCGAACAAAAAAAATACAGATAAAACAATACATTGATTTTTTCCTTCTCTGTTATTTTTCACATGATCATGAAAGGTCTGAAAAGGCCACATCGATGCATTTCAGCGCCATAGCCCCTCAGTCAGTTTCTTGAGGTCCATAAATAATTTTTCTTACTCTGCCCATACCCTATATATATTAGCCACAGAAGGCAGATCAGCTGAACTGGGTGCTCTTCCATATTGATGAAGCTATGTTACAGGCTGAAACACATTCATGACTCTACGTAGCAAATGCATGTTACCACGTCTATAAAATTTGTGTACACAAACAAAGGAATAGAACAAGTCAAATAATTAGTGGACTGACACAAACTTAACCGAGAATTTCTGCGTCAGATCAATGAAGAGAATAACACGTACGCCATAAGATTTACACCACAAATCACAAAAATGTAATGAAGTGTTCTTGAAACATTACGAAAAAACCATAAAACAGACATTATTGACATAAATTGCCACCCGCATGCTGAAGAAAAACATATTCCCAAGATATAAAGCATGGGTCATAATATATGCTTTGTTGGCCCTAAGATCCAGGCCAAAAATTAATAGATTAACCATTGTGGACACATTTAGAAAAAAAACACCTGAAAATAGCCACTTTCTGATGAAAATTACCACACGCAAGCCTAGCGAGATTTTCCTCAGAAACAGATAGTTCATACGAACGCAGATAGGCCCCTATGAATCGCACCAAAAACAGCAATAAACAGATTAACCGTTCCTGAAAATCGCCCTTTTTGGACATAAATTGCCACCTGCAAGCCAAACGAGATTTCAGAAGACATGGCATCTGGTTCAAAACATGTGCAAAGTTGCCCCAAATATTCACACCAAAAATAACAAGAATCCGATGAACAGTTTTTTACTTATTTGGAAAAAACCATGACAAACACCATTTTTTGGCGTAAACTGCTACCCGCAAGCCAAATGAGATGTCTGGAAACATGGCAACTGGTTCCTAACATGCATACAGTTGCCTCAGATATTCACACCAAAAATAACAATAAACAGATTAACCGTTTATCACATACATGGAAAAAACCCTGAAAATCACCATTTTTGGATGTAAATTGTCACCCGCAAGCCAAACGAGATTTTAGGGAGACATGGCATATGGTTCAAAACATTTGTAGAGTTGCCCCTAATATTCACACCAAAAAACACAAGAATCAGATGAACTATGTCCGACTTACTTGGAAAAAAACATGAAAAATACCATTTTTTGGCATAAATTGCCACTTGCAAGCCAAATGAGACGTCCGGAGACATGGCTAATGGTCCATAACAAGCATACAGTTGCCTAAAATATTCACACCAAAAATAACAATAAACAGATTAACTGTTCATGACACATGGGGAATGAAACCCTGAAAAACGCCATTTTTGGATGTAAATTGCCACCCGCAACCCAAACTAGATTTTAGGGAGACATGGCATATGGTTCAAAACATTTGTAGAATTGTCCCTAATATTCACACACCAAACATGACAAGAATCAGATGAACAGTTTTTGACTTATGTGGAAAACGCCTTTTTTGGACGTGTATAAATTGCCACCTGCAAGCCGAACGAGAGTTTTCCCAGATGACCACAGTCCACAGCATAACTACTATTGGTCTGTAGTTTCATGCCAAAAACCACAAAAAAAGCAATGAACAGATTTTGACATATCCTTAAAAACGCCATTTTGGGGCATAAATTGCCACCTGCAAGCCAAACAAAACTTTTTTTCAAAATTCCAGCTCCATCACTTTTCCTTGATTCCGGATTGTCACCTTCACACCAAATTTCAGAAACATTCATTGAGCCGGAAAATGTGTTGGTGACGGACAGAGGGACGGAAGGACGGACAGACGGACCTCATTTTATGGGACTCTTCCGCTAAAGCTAAAGCGGGAGTCCAAAAACTCTGATTAAAAGAATATGGATGTTCGCCTTACTTTCCCACAAGATTTGCCAGTTTTCTACGCATAGCCTCATACTCAAAGGTGCTTGCTCTGGATCGCCTATTTCCATTTAGACACCGCTATTTCCCTCAAAATCGGTATATTTTTTCGGAATCGAAGTTGTTTCCATACTAGCCCTCTGCATGCAGAGTGTTAAAAACAGCAAAATGTTCAAACATCTAACGACTCATGCCATCAAACAAAAATAAACAAATTTAGTGAACAGTTGAAAGAAATACCTTTCCTCGAACTGGTGCACGAAATGTATAAGAGCTTCCGATGAGTCAGGCGCATCATTTTCCACTAAGAAGGAAAAGGAAAATATTTGGAGCAGCAGTTCAAATACTCTTTTTTTTCATATCAGAAAACGGAGTCTATTTAGGTCATATTATGAGACATATGAGAAATCACTACAGCCATTGAAAATTAAAACACCAACATCAAGCAACAACACCAAAGGCCCCCGAGATTAGAAACGCTAAAGCCACAGAAACATTTAATAAAGCAATATACCGGTCTGAAACGATATTCTTCCAGTTGATAGATCTTACAAAATCATGAGCACTGGATTTCATTTGAATAAAAAAGCTTATTAAAGGAAAACTCCGACCCCAAAACAAGCTGTGCTCGCCTGCTAAACATGACCATGAAAATCCCAAATATCAACTCTGAACTTTATTCTCTTGCCAGTGTGACAAGAAATAACTTTTAACAAATACATCATAAGAAGCCCCACAAGACACCCTCCTCTGTCTTCCGTGTACTTAGCTGAATGATGAGCAGCTCAGATTAGCGGTATGCGGTTCACGCGTTTCCATAACAACCAGCTAATCCATTGATATCAAACACAAAAGATGCACTGAAGTTCTCATGCGCTTTTATGATGGCAGTTTGAATGGTGGCGGGACACAGCAAGAAGAAGCAGGTAATGGCTGCTGAAGGTTGGGCTGGCTGGCTGAGAGTGAAATGATGACCTTCCTGATTTCGCACGGACGAGTGTGTGTTGTAGGAAATAGAACTCACAATTGATCATAGAATCGCTGTTTAATTCGAGCTGGGTCACTTCGTTTTGGGTCGGAGTATTCCTTTAAGTGTTCTTCTGCAATGTTGCTTCAAAGTTTGATATTTTTCACTATGTTCCTGTGCTTCTCAATTCAGCTCATCAATGACGTCATCTGAGACCGTTTCTAAGGTTAATGGCTGCCCTTACCAACTCAACATTTCAAGGTTTTGTGTGAAACTTCGAAGCAACATACTGCTTCCCTATTTCAGATCAAGCCAAATTGAGATTTACGCATGATTGCAATTAAGATGGGATAATTGCACTAAGTCTGACCATGCGCCATGCATACTTACTGTTCAGAATGAAAATATTAGCAATTCAAAATTGTCCATCACTTTGAAAGCAGATATCACTGGAACCACAAGAGATTTTTTCACGAAATCAAAAGCTTTGGTTATTTTTTTGAAGGCTCTATTATCATGCCAAAAAGGATTTTAGACCAGTAAATTGCTTTGAACAATGTCAGTAGGCATGAAACACAGTCAATAGATCGAAAATGAAGAAAGCATAAAACACTAAGTGTAATGAAAGATGCAACATCTTGTGTTAACAATGCATATGGGAGTACAATAACCCAGAAAGTGACAGGTAAGGCCTGCCGCTCTCCACCTATTGACAAGAACAAATCTGTTGATGAAAGGACAGGAAGCATAACGACATGGGGCTTGTTCCTGATATCACTGACAGAGATGCAAAATCAGAGACGAAAACAAAATTGAACACAACAGTAGAAAAAAATCATTTTGCACACCACAAAACAAATGCCCCTCTGGCATGGTGATCAAAAATAACTGCTTCACCTATCTTACATGCCGCATGGTACGCAAAGGCTTTCAGTAACTCACATATACAATTTTACAAGTTCGGCACACCTAGTATTAGTGAACATTGGCAATGCAAAAAAGGCAGATACATGAACATATTGAATGGCCAACTAAAATAATTTTATCGTACTAACAACGCTACCATTGAAACTAATGATACCTTCATACATTTACCCTGAAACATTATCTGCTCCCCCTCCAAACCCAAACTAGCAGTAGTTCTAGATCCTGCATAGGGCCTATTTGTTAAGTAAAACACAGTATGCACTGGTAGTCAGTTTTCTGTCACAAGAGGGTAGTTGTGTCTGGTTACGTTAGTGGAATCATCCAATTATGGGCACATGCATGAGCAATCATTGTCAAACTAGAAAGTCAATCAACAGCCTTACACATTGGCTTGATTTTCTTCGGAGTGACATCCTGATCGAACATCTCGTCATCTCCATCATCGCTAATGATGTGTTCATCATCAGGATCAGTATCATCAGGACTGCCGTCCATCCCCGAATCAACATTTATTGGGTTTATCTGGAAAACAAATAAAAAAGGTGCCACAAAACTCACACCATAGATGTTCCCACAGCAGGTTCCATGACTTGTAAATCATCGTACTTCTAATGTGACATTACTCTAGACATACTGTGCGTGACTATTGCTTTCCTTGATTACCAGAAGCTTCAGATTCATCCAGAACGTCTATCCAAAATGCATACAGATGGATAAGGAGAATTATGTATACATCCTTTTTTGTAGTACCAATTAATAAGTCATGCTTAGCAAAGCTTCAAATGGAGGAAAATATCTATATCACAACAGATAATACTACCATACAGGCATACAACATAATTCTTCTGAATGCCAAAATTTAAATGACAGGTTTGGCAACTATAAGAATTTAATGACAATAATGAATGCTTTCTGCAAATTACTGTCTTTGTACGCAGTTCCATGGATAATAAGGCCTGTTCCAGCTCAATGAAAATTCACAGAGCCCTGCTCCCAGCCCTCTTGGGCATTTTTGTAAGACTCCAACCCCCTTCAGAACAGGACAGGGGATCACACTATACTCGCGGCTTTCGCCGGCTCGCTTGCTGGCCAGAGGCCAGCGCCGGAGCGTCGAAAGGACCCAGAGTTGAGT
>JAOBRC010316460.1:0-20708 GCA_027575255.1 Scolionema suvaense
GGTCCATGCCTTATATCTTGGGACTATGTTGTTCAGCATGCGGGGTGCAATAATATCAATATTGGCTATTCTCAGAGGTTTTGCAAAAAATGTCTAGAACCCTTCATATGTTGTTTGTTATTTGTGGAGTGAATGTTATGGCTTATGCCTTATTTTTTTCTTTGATTTTACACAAAGATTTTCAATTAAGTTTATGGGAGTCCACTAATTATGTGACTTGTTATCATTGTAATTTTTCTGCCTCTGCTGTAGCATATGACGGAGTAATGTACTCATTTCGGTCAGCCGTTTTCCCCTGCGCCTATTGCCCATATTTGGGTGCTTGATCTGTCGACACAGCAGTTGATACTGTTGATTTGTTTGTATCCTTAGTGTTCCTTTTGATATATTTTTTTATTGAGTGCACAGAAGGGTTGTGCAAGTGCATTGTCAGGTTACTTGTCAGTGTTGTCTCTTGCTTCTTGAATCTCTGGTTTTACTACTCGGTAGGTTTATCTGGATATGGTACTATAATTTCTCTGGGAATGGAACACAACGCCCCAGGTTTCAGAATTGCTTCTTTCCCTGAAGGAATTTCAATGGTCTACCAAAGCAAAGACCAACGTTTTTCGACAGGCTTTGTGGAAAATAGGGCCTCTGTCTGGACCACGTACATTTTAGTTGTGCCAGCTAATGGAAGTAATGTGTTGTATTATCAAGATTACAAATCTTTCCAAGTGAATCCTGTCGATGCACCACTAGATGGTTCGTCAACCACAACTGAAAAACTCTGCATTGGATCAGTTCAACAGGAATCTGGTCCTTCATTCTTGATTAGCAACTTGAAGATCTGGAGAATTAAGCTGCTCCCAAGCCAATTTGATGAGGTTCTTACTGGTATGATATGTTAAATTCCTTGACTTGATATGTTTTTGTTTCTTGAGTAGTTAATGGCTCAAATTGGAGGCTTGGCAACTTTTTTCCCAATACAATGGAAAAACAAACACCTATGTAGAGTGTTTTTACTGCTGGGTATGCTAGCTGCAGATGGTTTTCATACGTACCGAAATTCGAACAAATGTTCCTTGGAAGTTCACGTTTAAAACTACCCCATCATAAACATAGAGATGCTCCATAACACGTGGATGATGTGGTCCTACCCAAATCTACCGCAAAATTTAAACTAAAAGTTTCACACAGGGGTGTTGAAACTGATGCTCAAACCAAGACACTTGAGTTACGCCATGAAGGGTAGGCACCTGATGAACCACGAAGATTTTTGTCTCCTTTCCTTTGGTGCACTAAGGACTTTCATAAACTCTTCAAACATCTCCAATCAATTGAGATCTTTTTGGGCTCCTGCTTTAGCTGAAGAGTCCTATAAAATGAGGCTGTCTGTCCTTCCATCCATCACCAACGCATTTTCCGGGATAACCTCTCAATGAATTTTTCTAGAAGTTGGTGTGAGGTGGCAATCCGCAATAGAGGGAAATTGATGGAGCCAGTTTTGAAAAAAGTTTTGTTACACTCAAAAATGGCCATTTTAGGATTTTTCAAATATGTTTCAAAATCTAGTCATTACTTTTTTGTGGTTTTTGGTGTGAAACTATGGAGGGATAGCAGTTATGCTGTGGACCGCATGTTATACCTGGGAAAACTCTCGTTCAGCTTGCAGCTGGAGATTTATATACGTCCAAAAATGGCAATTTCGTTTTCATGGTCAACTCTACGAATATTATGAACCAAGTGCCGTGAAAATTATGTTTGGGTTGAGGGTGGCAATTTTTGTCCAAAGGTGATTTTCTTGGTTTGTTCCAAATATGCCATAAACGGTTCATCCTTTTTTAGTCATTTTTAAAATTTGTTATTTTCAGAGGTTCATCCGTTTCTTGTCATTGCCGGTATGATTCTTAGGGCAACAATGGGTATGTTATGAACCATCAGTGTTTTATCCAAGCACTTCCGACGAGTCGCTCGGGGGCTCGTGAAACTCAATCCCAAATGAGTTTTCAAACTCAGTCTTTCAAAGTTGATTTTTCCAGACACATAAACTCTACAGAAAATATGAAAAGAAAAGCTGTTTGGCTCGGATTTGTACTGAAAGATATGACTTGCCTTTGGTGGCCATGTTTGCTACTGCAAGTAAGTTCAGATAACAACCGAAACATGCATTGGTGAAGCTGATAACTAAGTGCCTACAGAGTTGTCCAACTTGAGTATGTCCAACACAGCATATCGAAACTGCGATTCTATGAGAATTATGTAGTTTTCCTGTTTATTGTCTACATGTTATTAATGCGAGCATGGCAAGTGGTCCGCTCCAGTCTGAAAAACCCCAATCTTGTGAGTAGAGGGGCCGGTGACCAAAGCGCTTGGATAAACCCTGACCATTTGCCATGTCTGGAGAAAGTTTCATTAGGCTTGCAAGTGGTAATTTACGTCTGTCAAAGATTTTTGCGAGTACTGTATGTAAAAAACAGTGTACATTTGCTTTTTGTCATTTTTGGTGTGGATCGTAGGGGTAACCATTCATTATTTTACGACCCATGCTTTGTATCTTGGAAGTATGTCAGGGTGTCGTTGCACGCTAGTCAATAATAACTAATTTTCAGGGTTTTTCGAAATATTTCAGGAATGCTTCATCAGTGTTTTGTCATGTGCTGTGCATCGTATGGCTTTGTCCTGTTTTTTTCTTTGATCGTAGCAAGATTCACAATTAAATTTGCAGGATTCCACTACAGGGTGCAAGATAAAAATTTCCTATCGTTCTTTGACGAACTCTATGAAAGATTTAGGAGTTTGTCACAGTTCACATGTTGTTACCTAACTCCCTTCAACCCCGTATGCACGTTCTGGCAAGCCTCCGAATGAATAAAACGAGGGTCAGTTGCTCGTAAGATACACGCCATAAATCTACTTGAGAACTTTTTGGAATGACCTGTTCCACTCATTTAATGGCTTGACAATCGTTTAATAACTTAATCAGAATAATTTCCTGTCACTTCAAGTAATGCATTCAGTACTTGTTTTTGTGAATGTACCTTCTAACGCTAGCTAAGTACATATGCTACAGGACATTAGCTGCATGCATTTGCCTTTTAATAGCTCGTAAGTTGAAGTATTGGACGTGTATATTAACTGTAGAACTGTACTGCATGTCTGCCATGATCAATCACCAGATAAGACAGAGTCTGCCAGATTGTCAATGAGTTATGCCCACTGCTGCCTTGTTGATGCCTCAAGGTGATGACGACCGCAGCTAGAACCTCCATTTTGATTCTGCTGTTTCTGGGGATCTGATTGGTCAACAAATGCGAATTTCCAGGAATAATGACACTTTCAGACACAGTAGTATTCTGCTATTCCACAACACAATATAGTTCTTGGTATTTGATGGCATTGATGGAAACAAGCAGATAGAAAATAATCTGATGTCTCCACTTCTTGTTTGGATCAGATTTTCTTCGAGGTAGTACATTTTATAGCTCTAGTGTGTAAGGGTAAAACAGTGCTTTGGGGTGTTGAATAGCACTTTGCAACCTTCATGATCACCAGCTTAGATTAGTCTATTGAATTCAGCAACGCTGCGAAGATCTCGATGTTTATTGGTTTGATCAGGCAATGGAGACATCTGTCCTTGCATCCAGAACTTCGTATGGTTTATAGCAGGTTTGTTGGTTCAAACAGATAGCAGACATTAGTGAAGACAAGCGAACGTCATTGTAAAAGGCTAGGCGTTCATCAGTGAACACATTTAAAACATGCTGCATTCGCTTAGGACACAAAATTAGGTTGATGGGAACGAAAGCAGGCATGAACGCATGTTTGTTTCACCCTGGCACTAATTTTGTGACTTGTTATGGCCTAAGTTCAGTAAAAGTTTAGCTGAACAGTTGTCTTAGATCCGACTTGCAATCAAAACTACAGGGCAACAGAGCAAGTTAGGGTAACCAGGCATAACCAGGCAAGTAAAACTTTGTTACTTACCAAACCACTGCTCACTTATGTTGATAAAACTCCAGCTGGCTATTCTCCATTGCAACAAGGTACCTGTAATCTCTCTTTTCAGCTCTTTATTTTATCCGTTATCAAAATTTTTGAACGATAACCTGCATTTCAATGTTATATTGGTCTACATTGTAAACTGAAGAAGGAATTGTTGGCGAAACCTCCACAATGTTTAGCATTTTGCTAGTTTTCAGACCACTGTTCCCTTTCCTGGACTTTTCAACCAATCATATCATATTATACAATTTATATGGTAGATGTAGACTATCTTGCATAAACAATTATCATAAAACTGAGAATTTGTGACTTTACTCTTTCTGCATGGCTTTAACAGAAATTATGGCCAACTGTCTTCCACTCCCCTCTGTCATGTGTTAATTACGTTCTTGAGTGATTCCTCTGGACGGTTTTATTGTAGACCTTTTTGGAGCTCCAACCCCAACAATTCATTGTCTGTGCTAATGTAAGTGGTGACAACCTGTGAATTGTAACTGTTGTATTCTGCACTCAGTAAATTACGTATATGCTGGGCATACTGTGTACACATGTCCTCTAGAATTTTGAAATTTGGAGCTAGACAGTGGTCAGCACTGATTGGAGGAGAATCGTTCCTCATTTGGGACCAGCTCTGATTGATTTCTGCAGCAATTTTGGGTGTAACCAGTTGAGATTAGTAGTCAGTGTGACAAGTGTAGAGCAGGCTGACGACTGCATTGATCAAGAGAGTAAAGTAAGGTGTTTTGTTTGTCTACATTGCTACTTTAAAGAAGTACATAATATGTTCCTTGGTACTGTATTGTTGTAAACTTCAAGGCATTTACGTAGTATTTCTAAATCTCCTTTTACTTCACATGTTACCGTAAAGACCTGATTAGGCCCCCTCCTTCGAATAAGCCCCCACTCTCGAATAAGCCCCCACCCTAGGAAGTGTCATCCAAAGTAAATGGTTGCATCATTTCAAAAACCTGTCAAAACCAAGCAAAACTACTATATGTAATTGAAATAATTGTTGACCATCTCCTTCTGCATGTTTTTCTCCTTTAATTCATTTTAAAATGCCAAAAAAATGGTTCTCATATGAGCCAAACCATCAAAAAATTACTTTAAGCCCAGTACCGGAAAGGGCATCCAGGCATAGGAATTTAATGAGCCCCCCTTCGGAAAAGCCCCCCACCCCAAATCTGTTTCTGACAAATAAGCCCACATTAATCAAGTCATTACGGTAAACTTTCAGCAAGAACTTTTCATCAGTATTTGTAATCAATAATCTAGATTATCTGTTGTCGTTAGAAGGAATATGGCATTGCTCTTATATGCTATGTAGTGTTGACCATTTATTCTGTATTGTTTTTCTTTTTTTTTGCAGAGCGCTACTTTTATGAGCACCGTCCTAGTGCACTCAACGACTTTGATCACAAAGGAGCATGCACGTCTACTCCAGGTACTGGACCTTGTAAAGATGCTGGTCAGTCTGTAGGTGAGTGTGTCATGGTGTACTATGGTTTTTATTCTTTACCTATTTATTCCCTTGGTATCTTGTAATGCCCTGTAGAAATGGCTGTCCATCTTTGGGAATAGAAATGTTATTGTGTGCTCTTTTCATAGCAAATTACTTGCCTCGTACTCGCTCCTTATTGGGTTGGAGCATGCTTCCTCTTATTTTGAACTTTAAAATCTGATAAAAAATGATGTGCAGTTTTGATTCAATAGCTTTTCAGATAGTGTCCAATAGGTTTTAGAAAGAAAGCTTTCTGATATTAGAAGCTAAGCAGATTTCTTTTGCTAGCGCATCACAAGTGAATACACAGTTTTCCTTTAACTTGTTCCCGTAATCAATATTTTGAACACTTGAGGGGCAAATTTATGAGGATCTGACTGGTTTGGAATGAAAATTTAGATCATGGCATCAAAAAGTAGCTTTGTCTTCCTATTGACCATGTAGCTGACATATTTCAGATTCAGATCTATGGTAGGTAGACCCTCAATTTTGAACCTTTTATATTTGAAGAATGTGTAAATTCTCTGGATTCTTCTGATACAGATGGCCCATTTTCAAATGGAAAATATGGAAATATAGGGCTCTATTGTATTCAGATTGGAAAGTTATCTCGTTTTATGACCAACCAACAGTCTTTCAGCCTCATTTTGCAAGATGGCTGGAAAGGTTGAAAGCGCTTTATTCAAATATCGTTACTATAATGCCTCGAATATGCGCCCGCTGTACAAGTTAACTTACTGAATAAGTACCCCCTCAAATAAAAGCCCACCCTTCAAATAAGTGCCCATTTTCAACCTTCAGAAGCAAGCGCTTATTCAAATTTTTGAGAAGAATGTAATTGAAAAGTAATTCAGGAAGTAATTTTGAATAAACTAGACTGAGTATAGCTTTTAATCCTATTTTGCTCTTTTTATCGTGATAACATGGAAGGTCTTTTGTTTCTTAGATAACTTCCACATCTATTAATTAAATAAGCACACAACTTGAATAAGCGCCCACCCTGGATCCTTAAAAATTAAATGAGCACCCGGGTGCTTATTCGTGGCATTGCTGGTAATAAATGACGGTAATAAATGTTTCTTTGTTGTAGAGTGTATCCATGCAAATGTGGTGCAGAACTAGAAAATTATTTCTTGTTTCATATCTATCAGAGACTGTGGAAGACGAACTAATCTCTTTCAACACTGTCCTATAAACTTCAAAGAACAGGGTCAGAGGGGCGAAGTATTTGTTGAGAATGCAAATATACGAAACAGTCATTTGTACCTATGATATGTGGGGTCTGTCTTCCACCTTATCATGCAACACATAATCAGGAATGTGAGACATTTACCCCATATTCAAATGCTGCATAATTCATTGCTCATATTGGCTCTGTATTTTACTTGCTAGACAATTTTGCACTAATTTGATATTCAGTGTATTGTCTCATCACGTTTCAGATTGGGATCAATCTGTTGATGTTCGTGTGGTTGAGTACAGAGGAAGGCAATTTGCTGCTGCTGACGCTATATGTACTCCAAAATCTGGATTAGATACTACTAAATGGGCATTTATTCAATTTGAGTTTGTAAATATTCCCCATGGATCAAACATAACTGAAGCTACTCTTTTCTTGCCTGTGTCTGCTGACTGCGTTGGAGGTAGCTTGATTGAATCAAGTGTAAAATTGTGTGATGTAAGCATAGTGGAAAGCTATTGTCATATCTGCAACCAGAACCCTGATGCAATCTTCACTCTTAATATCAATGGAAGTTGTAAGACTGGTGACACTCTCCATATCAGTGGCAGTGAGCTGGTATTGGGTTTGCAAAACACAATCAGTAATCCTGTTCTTGAAACTGAATATGGCATTGCTCTCAGCATACGACTTCTAACCTCTGGTGCAATCATACCTGTGGATAACTTGCTTCAACCTGTTCTTCAAATAAAATATCTTCCGTCTGGTATGTCTACTTTGGTATTGATGTCTAGATGCCTACATGAACTTTCGTGTTTTTGTGCATTAGCAGCAATTTTTGTCTAAGATGTCTTTTGACATCCAATTCAGAAATCATAGCTTACCTAAATGTAGTAGCTGTAGGTCAGTACCAGTATAGATCGCCATGCAATTAGTATTAAATGTATTGCATCTTGACTGGAAAATGGTAAGAATGTACTATAGTCAAAAGGTTGGCTGTTGATTTCATAGTACATTTGATGAGTCCTAGCGGAGGCGCTACATTGGGGTATCATATATTCACCACAGACATAATATTTTTCTATTTTGGTCTGATAAGTTTGCGTAATACTTTCTCTATGCCATGCTCACTTCTACTAAATATCGTTTTCAGTTGATTAGTCCCTCCAGCACGTTGCTTTCTGTGATGTTATGTTTACAACAGATAATGCGGTGTAAAGGAATAAGCTTGAAGTGAGTAGCCATAAACTGCTATTCTCATTACTTTCTTGCATTAATAGCAATGCTTTACATCATTGGGGCAGGCCATGGGTTTAAGAAATTTATAAATCGGAGAAAATTTGCAGCGGACTCATGCTGGCTCAATCTTGCACCAATTAATCTATCTTCAGACTCTGTAATACACTGTAATGAACTGTAATGGACTCTCTGTGGTTTCTTGTAAAGTTCTTGTTTTGTGCCTTTCATTTTTGATTGAGGAAATTGTTTCTTCTTTTTAGATTACTTTGGGAGAGAGAAGACTTTTAGAGCGCAAGTGAATCATGCAGATGATGATGTAGTATTCAGACCTCCATCCACTATTATTCGTGTGAACCCTCTTGGCCTTGGCTACTGGTCTGATTCTGTCATTTTCAGTTTTAAAAACATTATGATTCCAGTAAATGCAACGATATCATATGTGGAATTGAGATTCACCGTTTATGCAATAGCAGGAGCTGCAAATGGCGAACCTACTTCTATTTATGTAAAACCAAGATGCTTTAACAAAGACATTGCTACATACCCATGGAGCTCAGGTTTAGAAGGATTTTTACATGGCTTGGATTCAATTAACCATACATTTTCTGCCTCGTCTGCTGGGGATGTCATTGTAGTAAATCAATCAAGGCTGATTCCATTGGTGCAAGATGCCATTCGTGACTTTCGCTACTCTCAGGGATGCATGCTGGTCTTCGTCATTGCAAGTCTACCAAATATCCCTGGACCTCAAACTTCACGCATCGCAGTCCATTCTGCTGACAGCAATCAAACACTTGCGCCTATTCTCACCCTGAAATATAAAGTACAAGGTAGGAAGTAGATTAATTTACGGTTTGATTATAGATGTGTTTTTTATTTAGTGCACCTGTTGATGATTTTTTCTCCAAGCATATATATCAATACTTACAATTTCATATGTCTTTAGCAAGTCAAGTTTTCTATGTGACTAGTGCTTCCGGGTGATGTATTTCTATTGGATTTATTGATGAACCTTATGGGACGATTATACTGACACATGTATTGTGTATGCAGACTTTTAGTTGCCACATAAAAATAAATGTTGATGGATGGCAGCATTTCCCACTGCAAGCATTGAATTTCTCATTGACTAATCCAGTGGTATATGTAGGTGTAGCCTGTTAGCCTCAATGAGTTCATGCAGATTAGCATTATGTTTGAACTACATTCTATGGAAACAGATTGCAATTATGGTCTTACCGGGGAGGTCAGCCACATGGAAAATACATAATTAGTGTGTGCTCTCCTATGCAAGTGACGTGTCTGTGTCTGTGCAATAACTGAACTATGGTGAGCAGACTCTGTGATAAACCATAAGTTTGGAGCAGAGCATGCAAGCATGCTAATCATTTTCAATGGAAATGATTGTGAACTGATGTAATATGCAGTTGGTTTTTGATGTGCAGAATAGTGGTCCTGCCCATGTTACCAAAGACTTTCATATATGTTTCTTACAATGAAACACGGAATTGCAGTGGATTGAGAAATATAACGAAGAGACAACATTTCTACTGATATTGCAAACTGTATCACTTGACTTTCATCGGCCCTTTATTGCGAATGGATCATTGGTTTTTTGTTATAAGTCAAATGCCATGGTTTCGTAAAAACTGTGAACAATTTTGTTCAAGAAAGCTGAGTTAAGCCGAATTTCCACCTGAGCGAAAAATTTCGCTTCAAAAAAGTTGAATGCAATTCAACTACTTTTTTCGCCGCAACGAACACGTGCCGTGCAAATTACCAGTACTGCGCATGAACCAAAGCGAAAAATTTGCTTCACCGCTCATTTCGCTGCGACTTTCGCTCAGGTGGAAATCCACCTTTATCCCAGTATAAGTTTTGGACCCAGATCTGAGACCCAGATTTTGCAACTACTTGCTTGCTACCCATAACACCACCACAAAGTCATTCTCGTCAGATATCAAAAGATTTTGATTAATGAAAAAACCTCCATCTTCATGCAAAGGATACTAGCTGTTTGTAAGTTACTTGATAGAGAATATCTGCATCTTCAATTGATCAACGGATCTAATCCATAAGACATAGTGATCTGCCATTTGCGTTCCACGATGGCAATCTTGTGGCTTAATCCAAATTGTCCGTGATTTTCCTGTAAAATGAAGTCTGAAGAAGATGTATGTATGCAGATAATATGCTAAGCAATCCGTACTACATTCTTTCTCAAGACATCAAGATTTAAGACTTCATTTGTTTTAAAACGGGGCTTATATATTCCTAGATATCTCAAGAGGACAATACAGAGAAAACTTGAGAAGAATAAGAGCTTTTCTTAAAATTAAGTAGTTGTAGATACAACCCTCATGATCCAAAGAGTTTTTATTTTGTCCAGAGAAATGTTCTTTAAAATCGAAGGATAAAATTCCCTACCCTACCAGACTGAAGATGTTTAAGGGAACAGCAGACTCAGATAGGGTTCTGCAATGAATGCGTGCTATTAGAGGAATGTCCGAACTGCCTTGATGCTGTGTTAATCAAGAAGTGTACAGTATTCTTTAATAGGCACTTGTAAGTAATTGTTTTTGCTGTGACTTAAAGGGAGTAGAATATGGTGCAATCATGAATACATAGATTTGGTAATAGTTGATGTTACATCTGAGCTGTAATTGTTGTCATATTTCACAAGTCAGCTGGCAAACTATTTTGCACAAAGCTTGTGTAAGAATGCCTCTTTGTAAGTGCTGGTAATTTTGTCAATATTGGAATTTTATTTATTGCAACTTATCAAAATTATCGGATTCTAGATGCCAAAATTCCTGCATCTATTTTGCGCTGGTCAGGAAAACAAATCAGGTGACATTTACGTTCACTGGAAGTTTGTTCTTATATTAAACTCTCTTTTTGATATGATGCAAAAGTTTCATAATTTCTATGTTTTTCTTCCATTTTGCTTCAAATTTAGAAATCAGGCCTGTTGTGTATCACCGAGACTACATTAAAATCCCATCACATATGGCAATGTATGCTGAGGAAGCATCTTTGTGTAGGAGTGACTATGTCTGCTGGCCATCATGCAGACACAGTGGACCATTGTATTCAAACCACATGCTATTCTACGTATCTCTACCAATGCTGAAGCAATCTTCCATCATTCATGCTGTGTTCTTGGAGGCTGATGTTAACAAATGTATTGGTTCTAAGCTGGCAAAGACAGACATCTTGATGAGCTACGCTGAGAACATTCAGGCAGATTGTATATTTGGAAAGTTTCCTGGAGACGATGTGCTTCATGAAGGCTTGACATGGGCTATGCCTTTCTGGCCATCTTATTATGCAGCATACACAAATAACCTGGCTCATATAATGCAAGATAGATTCAGATCTACAGATGATCTCACAGGGGTTAATTTGATATTGAGCCCATATTTTGATGACCGCTACGTGACAAATGTGTCTCGAGGATTTCAAAATCTTGATGACGAGAAGTTTTATCCTCGATTTGGTATCTTCTATGAGCATGCAGAACCAAGTAAGTGCTTTTTGCATTCTGGCTTTAGTGGAAGCGTCCTATGAAGTGATCTCTGCCTGTCTCTCTGTCCTTCCCTCACCAATGCTTTTTTTCTTGGATAGCTGCTCGATAGATATTTCTGAAATTTCGATGATTCATAGAAACAATAGTCAAAACTAAGGGATAGAGATGGAATTTTGAAAAAAAAATTATTAAGATATCAGCTGGAAATTTATGCCCTAAAATGGCCATTTTAGGGTATTTCAAGACAGTCATTTCAAGATCCCTTGAACACTTTTTTGTACTTTTGACGCACATTTTAGGACAATAGTAGTTATGTATGAACCATTCGTTAACTATAGGAAAAAAGGCAATTTTTAGAGTGTTTGAGAATTGTCTCAAGACCACTGCAGTAGTTTTCTTGTAATTATTGGTGTGAATCTTGGAGGCAGTATTACTTAATGTAATAGAACATTGAACAAACAGGAGAATATTCCCTTAGGCTTGGATATGGTCAGTGTTACTGCCAAAAATGGCAATTTTGAAGGTTTTCCAAAATATTTGGAGAACTCAACATCAGCTTTTTATCATCTCTGTTGCAAACCTCAGGGCAGCTCTGCCTATGTCATGAAAAATGTGCTATGTGTGGGGAAAATCTCATTTGGCTTGCAGTGTGGCAATTTATGCCCGAGAATGACTTTTTTCTGGTTTACTTCCGAATATGTCAAAAAGGGTTCTTTTTTTGTCATTTTGGTATGAATCTTAGGGGCAACTAACCTATTTCATGACCTATGTGTCAGATCTTTGGAGTGTGTTGTTTGGCTTGATAGTGGTAATTTTTGTCCACAATGGCTACATTCAGGTTTTTTTTCAAAATATTTCAAGAGTACTTCATCAGTTTTTGTCACTGTTGGCATGAATCTCAGGGGCACCAGAACTTGGTGTGTTATGTACCCTGCGTCGTTTTCTTGGGAAAGCCTGATTCGACTTAAAGATTTCCTAAATGACTATTTTCAAGGTCGTCTTCAAACTTATTAGAAGAGCGCTTCATGGGTTTTCTGTCATTTTTGGTTTGAGTCCTAGGTGTATCAGAACTTACGTTATGAACTTAGGAAAGCTTGCGGTCAGTTTGCAGGTGGCAGGTTAAGTGCTAAAGTAGTTCTTTGATTTTTTTAAGATATTTCAAGAATACTTCATTAGTGTTTTTAGCCTCTGATGTGAGTCTTAGAGGCAGCTAATTCTGTTATAGACCCTGTGTCATATCTGGCAAAACTCTAATGGAGGCAATTTCCAGAGGTTCTTTTCAGAATATTTGAAGAGTGCTTCCTTATTTTTTGTAATTCTTTGTGAGAATCATGCAGTATTACTAGTTTAATGTGTTATGGGACATGACTTTGCACACTACTGGCAAACTTGGCTGCAGCCATTTTGTATTGCTTTTTCAAAATGATATGCAGATGCTTCATTAGTGTTTTTGAATATTTCAGTGGGGCAATGCTGCTTATGTTATGAACCATGCATTGTACCTGATTACTACGAAAAGTTGCAATTTTTAAGGCTTTTTCAAAGTGTATGAGGAACACTTTAACTCTTTCTAATTTTTCTTTGAGTGAGTGTCGATGCTACACTACTTTTCTTATCAACCATGTGTCTTTCCTGGAAAAACTCTCGTTCTGCAGCTGGGTTTGTGCATCACCATTTATATTTAAACAAATCCCTTTTGGAGGAGTTTTGAAAATATTTTGACGTTCATGCCTTAAATTTTTGAAAACGTTTGGTGTAAAACTTCAGAACAATAAAAGTTATGCAGCAAGGATCTGTTTTTGTAAATACTTAAGTGCAAAATATCATTACAATAGTAGGTAGTTTGAGACTGTTCCACTATTTTGAAAAGACTAGTGTCGGATTCGGAGGCGGCGAGTTTTGTCGGAAAATAGTTGGTTTTGTGTATAAAAAGCTATCAAATGCCTTGTTCTTTTGCCTCTGATATAGCTAGAAGAGAGTCCACTAATCCTGTGGCATGTTGGTTTGAGGTCTGAATCTCCAACCTAGACGATTTTGTAGCAGTGTTGCCATTGCTTTCTTGCAACGATGGTATAAAAGGGCATTTCCTTTCCTGCACTTCCGACTCCTGCTCTGAAATGCTTAGTCTGAATAATAAGCCACGAACAATCAGCCCAGAACAGACTAGTTATGTTTGGCATAATTTTGCTACATTTCTTCTTAAAGCAATGAAATCTCGTATTCTTTTCTTCTGCAATAAGTGTTGTATTGTTATGGCTCTGCATATGTGAAGTAAAGTTGAATTTGCCAGGGGATTAAGATGTGTTGTACATCTTCCAGTTTCTAGTAAACATACATTCTATATTTTCTCGAGATTTGTGAAGAGAGCTTTGTATGATGTCGATTTGCAAAAATATCTACTGATTCTCATCATGCAATCCTCTTACTTGCTGACCACTGGCCCGCTTGAACATGTCTTGACTGCACTGCAAAGTCTCAAGATTGCCATGAAGACAAAACAATATCACTACCTAGAATAATGATGCCGAAAATAGGGACAAGGGTGTATAGTGGAGTGTAATTGGTACTTACTCCCTGTACTAGAAGTGATTTCACTTGGTCCTGGACAATACCTGAAATGTTTGTCATTGTTAATTATATTACTGTACATAGTTATCTGTCAGCCATTCCCTGTTTGCTAGAAAATCTTCTTTTGATTTTTGTTTCTTGTAGATTTCTATCTTTATGGGGATGCTTCAAAATGTAGCTTGGAAAAACCTTTTTTGTACCATGAGCTTGCACATATACCACGTTTATACAAGTGCTTGACATTTAACTATCATATGCATGGGCAAGATCAAGGACGATTCGTCATATATGCGTCATCTGAAGACTATCATGTGGCAGAGATTTTCCGGTTACAAGGCAGTCAAGGAGATGTGTGGAAAAAGGCAGTTGTACCATTGAACCTGATAACTACAGTTGATGCTTGGGCAGCTGTAAGTTTTTCACAGGTTTTGTTACAGCTGGTGGTAATTCACTAATTTACGGCAAGAATGGAACATTGGCAGCTGTTAATAAAGCTTATGATGAACTTTCTGAGATTTAGTATTCATTGGTTCTGCCAATATGTACTCATTTTTTCGTGTGTCATGAGCTTTGGGAAGAAATACGTTTCCTTTTTTCAATCAATTGAAAATTGACGCAGTTGTATATATCAAGGAGAGGCATGGACATAGAGAAGATTACCCTCTCACCTGGCACAAACACAAAAAAAGAGCATTAATAAACAGTAGCACAAGGACAATGTTGGCCAACATGACTCTAGATGAAAACAAAAAAAGCATGGGTGGTGCAGTGGAAGCAAACGTGAAAATAAATCTGATAGCGAAAGCTTCTGTGTTAAAAAAACCTGTGATTTTTGGGGGAATCTTACCGTGACTTCTACTATCAATCTTTTTGAGGCAGAATTGTGTCCATTGCTTGACCTACTTGCTGCTAATATCCTGAATTATTCATCTGGGTCATTGTCTACCCCCGTCACAGATGAGCTTCTGATGCTTCCATCAATGTTATTGAAGAACGCTGTTAAGTTATGACAATGTTACAGTTGCCCTGGAAGCTGATCAGACAAAGATCAGTGCCCAAGCAAATTTGTGTTTTTTTCGCCATCATTATAGCAGCACTCATGTTTTGTTAGGTAATTGACAGTAAGTTTTTTGTCGTTAATCAAAAGGCATCAGGTATGTGAGTTGTTCACGAAGCACTGATAATATTGCATCTGTTGAACAACTTACAGGTGTATCGTATATGTATTGCTCTATGCTATAGAATGACTGTCATTTTTAGTTTTCATGCTCCTATAGTCTAATATATCATTAGTTTTCGGAAAATTTCCTGTTTGCATTATCATTGTGTTGGCAGCTTTGTATAGTCATCATGTTTAATGGTCCAATCCCCCTCTTTCTTGATCATTCTCCTCTCCTCATTTTGACATCCTCTCCCTTTCTAAAATTTGCCAAACCCTGGAAAATAGCGTGCACACCTAAAAATGCTATGTATGCTTCCTTACCAGCTCATGCACCTTTCTCACGAAACAAACATTCAAAGGGGTGAACAGGAGACATGGACATATTTCGGCCTGATTAGGCCGCATCAGCATGCCACACCTGCCTGCTGCGTCCATAGATGGAATGGCACTCTGTCAGCTTATCCATCGCTTGCGGTGACGGATAATGTAAGAACTGGAGCAAGCAAGACATGCACAATCAACTACGGAAGCTGAATAGTGCTGTAACACAAATACTGGTAGGAGCCAGCAGGAGATTCCTCACCAGACCTGAGCTCCACCCCTGCTGCACACATCAAAATGGGATTTATGCTTGCTTACCAGCTCATGCACCTTACATGAACCATACATTCACCTTACATGAGCCATACATGCACACCCCATTATGTTTCATATGTTGATAAATGTAACTTCAATAGTTAAACAAAGCTTGTCCTAAAGATGGCATTGCTTCCTGATGGGGTTTGGGACACAATTGAGAAAAATTAGTGCATTGCATGCAAAGCTAGACAAATGATAACATATGACCATTTATAACACTGATTCTGCTTCTTTGTTATGAACAAAATCCAGCAAAAACTTAACTCTGCTTGGTTTTTCTATTTAGCGTCCATCCTCACCCTTTTTCCTTAACTACCCCCCACCCCCGTTTTGCCATCTTCACTCCTTGCGCAAAAAAAATTTTTTGTGCCCCCTTTTCTAAAAGTCCCCCTGGTTACCCTGTGATAGATGCACCTCAAAGCACCTAAGGTGTGTAAGTAAGCATGGATTCTGTATGGACACATAGTGCTGGTGATAATAATGCACTGGGTTGGAAGCAACCCAGTTCTTGTAACATTTGCTTGCTGATGAGAAGATGTATTATTTTTTAAATCACTGCGAATAGTTATGCAATAACTTTTTATGTTTATCGGTGCTTTTTACTGTAAATTGTTTTGTCTACTTTCAGGTTCATTTCCTTACAAACAATGGCTCGGGATCTGCAGCTGATGTTGCTATTGACAACCTGAAGTTTTTGATTACTGAATGTGAACAGTACCCTGAATCGTCAAAACCTGTTCCACTGGGTGCGTGTTTTGAGCCTTGCATGGTTGCCTTTCTTAAAAACCAGGTTTTATACTCAGGGTGGGTGGTATCTGAACATTCAATTTTTGTGGAGATTGATCGTGATTTATGCATGGTGGCTTTACTAGGTACATGTGTATGCGGGATACCACACTGCATCCTAACTCCTAGGATCACTTTCTGATGAGTCTTGACAGCTAACTAGTAGATAAAATTTTGGAGCAGTGGCAAGAGTTACTCTTTTTTTTATATGCATAGAACCCCAGTGTATCATTTGTGAACAGTTGGTACCTGCTCTGTCCTGCATTTGATTTACCAGTATGAAATCTGTGTAGCGGTAAACAGGTATAAGGGAATAAGTCATTGGTGCATGTGTGCACATTATTGGCATCACTATGGATTTATTTAAACAATGTCACGTCAGTCAGATATTTAATTGCTTACTGCTTTGGACTTCATGTTGTTTTCTTTTCATGGTATTGTTTTGTGATTTATTTTTCAGGTTTTGGTGATTATATGAAATACATTAGTGTTTGAAAAATTGGACAGTATTTCAAATTTCAGCATCATTTTCTATGATTTTGGGTCCATTTCTTGCCTGCCACCCCCCCAGTGCCTCATTTTGAAAACTAATTTTGTATCTAAGAAGACTTACTCTATGGATCCTTATCCATCATCTGACTGGTGTAGTTTTTTTTAATTCCACTCAAATTGCCTAAACCTTTTCTTCTTGTAGACAAGCTGCAAAATGTCATATCAGAGTACAACCTTCCAAGTCCAATGATCTTGCTTCCTCTCGATGAAAGTTCTGAAGATGTTATGAATAACCACCAAGTTGCAGATCATCGTGGAAGTGTTACAAGCTGGGCAAACGTTACCTCCAGTTATTACGGTGATCCTTTTACGCATGGGAGTTTTCATGGAGACATATCTTCCCGGATTGAAATTTCGAATATCCAGTTATCTCTGATCAAATCATGGGCAGTTTTGTTTTACGTACAACGTGGTGCGGAGACACATGATGGAGAAGTTCCCATGGCAATGTCAGATGGTACTGACGTTCTGCTTTATTTCATCCTTCAAGAAAGTGGACATATGCTCATTAAGTATGTTTCAGGACGTATTTTAGCTTTCATTTGCATGCGATTATCGCATCAGTTGAAATCAGTTGAAATTATGCCCTCTTACGCCTTCTTCAAAATATGGCACTGTACGTACAAACTTGTGTCATCCCCCTGTCACATTTTTTACCGTTGCTGCTAAACCGCTGAACCAAATTCTATGAAACTTTTGCAAGTTTTGGGACCAAACTTTATGTCATTGTGTTCCTCACATATTGGCCTACTTACATCCCAAGTTTCATGCCTATAGCTTATTGGAAACAAAAGTTATCGGAATCCTCCCCCCCAGTTCTGAGGAGCCCAAAAAAGCCCTGTAGGGATAGGGTTAAATATGAGCCTTATACAGTAGCACGGAATCCACATCCTGCCTTATAACTGTAGAATAATTATGTCCTGTGTTTATTGGTGGAGTTTTGTAAAACTAAAAATTATGGTGATGCTGACCTTATTTAAACTTTGTGGGTTATTGTGAAAGTTGTCTTGAGAAATCTTTATTCTAGACTGTTTGAGATGGTGAGGTTCATGATGCAATAAAATTCAAATGTAATGCAGGGCATCAGGAATAAGTACGAAATGCCACCGTTGTAGGTTGGGCATAAAGAGCCTCTACACTGCTCATGATATGCTATTTATTACGTCAAAATGTGCTTGCTGGATGTCAGAAAGCTGCAGTTTTAAATATATTGGCAGGAACTAGCTTAAACGTTAAGTCGGTTTGACAATGGGTGATTATTTCCTAACATCCTACCGTATTGTGAATTACGAGTTGAAAGCAAATGTTCTGAGCATCTGCAGTCTCCATCTCTAATGTTTTGTTTTCAAGAACGATCATCGCTTGACCATTATTGTTTGTTGTGTAGAAGGAGTATCCCTGGTATCACTTTCCTTCGAAAAGGGAGTGAGTAAGGCTAATACAGTATAAAAGTAAGAGCTATTGTGTAGCTCATCAGGAAACAAAGTTGTTTTCTTTGTTGCTGTGTCTAATGGACCATGTGAAGGCGTAATGTAAGGCGTCGTGTTCATTACAAGGAGGTCGCTGTTGTATAGTCTGGTTCACATACTGTATGAAGTGAAATGCTGGTATTTCATGTTCCCTTCTGGTTGATGGATTGACCTGCAAAGCAATTAATTGGATGTTTCTGTGAATTTCCTGGTTGATTGATCATTGATCAGTGTGGTAATATGGTGAAATCTTTGTATGGAGACGAGTCTACTATAGTGGTCTAAGATCTCTGCATATATATGGTGAATGTATTTTAACATTTTAACATGCTTATGCCTATATATCAGGCTCCTGTGTATTAGATCAACAATCTGCAATCTAAGTCATGGAATTGTGCAGCTTAAAACATATCTGTCAAGAAAAGCAATCAGGATTTGTGTAATTGTGCCAGCAGAACGTTGCACCTGCATAGGAATTCCAGGCTGGTGCTTTTGACTGCCCTTCTCAATGGATGAAAAACGTAGGCTCTTTCTCAAGTTTTTTTAGCATTGCAGTGCTGTATTTTGCTTTGGGTATTTTCCTTTTCAATTGCAGCTGCTAACTCACACCACACTGGTGCATGTTTAGTTTTCTTCGTTTGTGTGAGGACTACAATAAATGGGTATGAAGAGGTTTGAAGTAGATAACATGTCTGTTAAGCAATGGTCTAACCTGCTTCCTTTGTTTTATGCAGCACTCCAAAGTTCCTACAACGGAAAATGCTTTCGCCTGTTTCACGTTTCATATAAGCAGCACTGCGGCATCTTTGATTTAGTAAACATTCTTACTTATTCAAGTTTGCTACCTTAGACCTAAGTTTGCTATCCTATCTGCTTGTTGTTTAGGACTGGATCAGCTGATATAGTGGCTTCGGTATCAAATATCTGTGGGCCTGATTCCAATTCTTCGCTTGCGTTCATTTATGATAGCAATGACGAGAAACTTATTGTTTATCGCAATGGATTCATGGTATACCAAGGTGAATATTCTCCAGCTAATGGCGTAGTGACGAAACTCGTTGTTGGAGGCGATGGCATTACCGATATATTTTCAGGCTTCATTCACTGTTTGCAAATGTATGATCAACTTTTGGAAGAAAATGCAGTGCAAGCATTGAGGTTATGCCCAAATAAATACGGTACGATGTTTGACTAGCACAACATACATGCTTAATGCATAGATGCCTTTTAGTATATTCTCTGTTTTAGAAGAATAGAAGCTTGATGCATCATCTTTCTAACATTATGACATCATCTGTATAACTGTTCCTAAAATTTCAAGTGTGAGATTATTAGTAGATTATTCTGCTGGTCTATCTATGCTATTGGGTAGGTTTTCAAGGACTTATTGAGATGTGTAGGCATTATGGATCATGTCTGGCCCTGTGGGCCAATCATACATTATCCGTACCGGTACGTTACCTTTGTACTGATATAGGATGCTTGACCAAGCATGCAGATGACATGCAACTTGTTTGAGTTATGCTTGGTTATGCAATAAGCGAAAAGATTTAGACACCAAAATCAAAGTTATGTTCATATGAATATTTTTCTACTGACATTGTCATTTATGTCACATAGTGTCCATAATCCCGTCAGAGCATACAATGTTGTATTCATTCTTTCAAATTGCTTGTATTGGAGCCCCGGACCTGTTTCTGTCAGCTTATGAAAGATAATGATATATGCAAACAAAATACGAGTTTTTTAGAAACTTTGACTCTACACAATTTCTTTTCGTGCCATAAATTGTAAAAGCGTATTCAAAATTTTCATCAATGAAGCTGGGGAATCTGTTTGCATGACCAAACTATAGGTACAGTGGACGAACCTTTTGCCCTTTCGAGTATCGAAATTGAGAAGGCATTGTGAAATATCACCTTCATACGTCTACTCTGCAGCAGCCAAATTCTCAAAAGGAGAGGGGTGATGGCTGGAAGTTATTAAGACTGGAAGTAGCCAAGCTGAAGATGTTTAGCCCAACTGATGTTCCTATTCTCAATATTCTATTTTCAGGCATATACCTAAGTCATTCGTGTGGCACTTCTATTTCTGTGAAA
>JAOBRC010316461.1:0-13238 GCA_027575255.1 Scolionema suvaense
ATCGTCCTTCCCCCCCATTATGCCGACTTTTCAAAAAGCTCTACCCCCCAAGGGGGTGGGTGCACACTATGTTCTTGAAAGTTTATCCGAAAATTTTTTGTGAGTTTTCGAGTTCGCGAAAGTTTCTCTTGCGAAAGTTTCTCTGACTAAAGTATTCAATTATGATGCGTATTTGATGCCGTGATTGGCCCGAAGTATGTGTTGGCAAACGGTGTCCAAAGATTTAGGTGGTGTCTTGCAGGAACCCACACCAGATTGCTACCACCAGTCCAAGACCTCAAGGATGTCAGTGCCTGTAAGATTTCTGTTGATATGAGAATCATTCTGAAACAGGAGCTTGAGTAGCTGGAGCCAGTCACCTCTATAGACCACCATGTTTCTAGGTAATATTCTCAATCCTGCAGACTGTCATTTTCATCATATTTGCTGGGTATAATAATGTATATAAAGCAGAAACATAGCTTTTTCTGGGAAAGAACGCTCCGCAAAGATTTCAGAGGATTTCCCGGTTCGGGCATCATTTGCAACCTTGTTGATAAATTGGGCAAGCTATGTTAAAATACATGCACTCACTTGTTTGCAGAAAAGTTTTCGCTATAAGTTGCATTTATGTCTGTCCAAGCTACTTAAGTCTATGAAACAACTGATTATGCAGCTGAATGGAAAGTTTATATATTGTTAGCCAGAAATCATATCAATTTTTCCACTGTGATATTGGATTGGATCCAATTGGATCACAGAGTCATGGGATTTGAAACCTTTTAGATCAGTAAGTTGGCGAAATTTTTGATAGGTCCTTCTAAAAGATAGGATATAGGCAACTTGTTGGTCAACTGCCTTGCTAAAACTTTTGAAATAGCTTGCAACACAAAATAACCTAAAATATTAAAAAACAATGAATTTTCAGTGCTTTTATTGGAATCTGCAAATATAGATTACAAATACATTAGAATGCTCAACTATCACCTCAACATGTTATTACAACTATCACTTCCACATTTGATACAGATCCATGCTGCACATGCTTTCGCATGTTTCCCCCCCCCCCTTGATTCCTGTAGAAATTCCATGCTCTTTAGAAAAGCACTGAATATTCAATACATATTTGGTAAAAGGTGAAAAATGGCATTACTATCTACCACATGTTTTCAAACATGGCCACATCTATAACAGACCTGCTTTCTCTCAAAACAATATCTGAACAGAAGATAATTGTGGAACAAGCAAGCTGATCACAGTATATATTCACAATAAATGAAGTAAGTCTCTGCCTCCACCAGGTCACTACCTTTAGCGTATCATATCAGGCAGCCCTTTAACCAGAGGCATGTCCTGGCACCTGCTTTTACATGGCTTCCAAACTGGAACATGGTATACTGAGCACTTTTATGTAGGATGAGCTGCAGGTGGAGATGAAGTCTCTCAACTTGAGATCACCGAAACAGCAAGCTTGGAACTGCACTCCATCTTTTTCAGTGATGTATTCTGTGTTATAGGCTATCCATTCGCCATCTTGCAATTTATTCCTATTCAAGGAGCTGTTGAGGAAAGTCTTTTACCATGGTCATAGGGGAAACCTCTCACCCAAAACAAAGTGAACCTGTACCAATCGAACCAGCTGGTTAGATTGGTACAAGGATCCAGTGCAAACTGCTGCGATCTATCTCTTACAACACACTTTTGTTTGGATGAAATGCAAAAGGTTATCATTTTACTCTCAGCTGTCACCCTGCACTTCGCGAGTAAAAAATGGCTTGTTCACACTATTTTCCACCACAACTCCAAAATGCTACAATCGAAAGTCTTTTTTAAACTTCAACAAATCGTTTTGTATTTCACATCAATAAAATAGCTAAGTACCTACTAAGATAAGCTGGATATATGAAACTGTGTGCCAATTTCAATATATGTACAGCAAGGATTATGAAAGCTGGTGCTTCTCTTAATGACCTTCCTGTGAATTAATTCTAAAACGCGGATACTATTTACGGTGACAAAAGAATGAAGTTTAGGCTTAATATTTGGGTTTACCATGGTCTCAGTTTTCAGCCAAAGTCAGCTTGCTTTGGGGTTGGACTTCTTCAGTAGCCCTACAGAGTGCAAAGGTAGAGTCCAACCCTAGCATGTTATTGTTTTAAGCATATAGAACTGTTTTACTGTTTTTGTGTATTTTTCCTGATCTTTTCACAAATTTACTTATGCATTTTAAGACAAATTTAGTGTCAATATCTATCAGAGTCCGTTTTTTCTCAATGTCGGAGGAGACACTCTTTTGGATCATCAATAATATCAGTATTGACCAGCACTGATAACCTTTCTCTCAATGCTCACCTTTAGTGTGTATATGGAACACATCAGGGCCACTTTCAGGGAAATACTGCTATAAATATTCTACTGTATGTCTACTTTTTTGTGGTGAACCTGGCACCATTTGCATGGAATTAAGCAGGGGAAATCCACACCTTCTCTCGTGTCCTTTTGTGCCCTAAAAAGCACATGCTTTGAATTAGGTATCTGCAAAATTATTTAAAAGAAGCAAAAATCTTGAAAAAATGCCTCTAATATCTTTCTTGCTCTTATATGCTCTCCCCCCCTCCCAAAAATACAATATCATAATTCTTTGTTCTAAATATTGATCCGAACAAGAAGGCGTGGATAGGTATTGAAAATGAGAAAATATCAGACCTATACCTCTGAAAATTGAGGGAAATCAGGGACATAGTTTTTGGACCAAATTTCTATCATCTCTGGGCTTTATACGCATCTGAAACTATCCCTTCTTATATGAAAGAATCTTTTGTTCCAACTTAACACATATGTCCTCCGGACTTGGAATCATCATCCTAGCACTGAATGTAGTCCTGCTTCCCATCATGAAAAATCTTCACCACAGTGCTGTAAGTACTCTCAGGATCATCAAAATTATTTCATGGGACAGAAACAAAGCTACCATCTCTGATCACCACTTTGCAGTCAGATGTTTGCAAGTCATGTCTTATGTTTGTTGCTCTAAACTAAATATCCGTATATGTACTGTGAAAACAAAATATATTTAGAAAAAGGGAATAAAAAGAAGCAATACAAAACCGCTGAATGTTCAGTCCTTTTTACATGCACTATACATATTGAGGGAGTGTCTTCAAATGTGCAAGTTTCACAGCTTTATATCTGATTGGCCTGAGGTGCGCAAGTGGCGTAAAATCCAAACTTGTTTTATTCTACCCCGAGAATCGTTCATAATGTTTGCGCATGGAGCTCTGCATCGCTATTTGCAAAAACAATGAATATGCAGTGTTTTTATGAGAGATATCGGCCCGATCAACAAAAGGGCTTTCTTCGCAACTACATGGAGAATGAAGACCAACGTTTTGGCTCCTATCTGCCCATGAGGCGTCTTCTGAAATTGAAACCCATTTAAGGGCTTGCAGGTCTGGTCCACTGATATATTTTCGAAATTGCTGATGTTTTTTCATACCAAAAAGTTAGTGTTCAGCAGATAAATTCCCTGATACTGGTTATAATAGCAAATCCAGAAGGACAAAATCAGTATCTCACAGGAATATCATTACAATACGTACTGCAAAACATGAAATTGCTACTGCCTTGCTACTTCAGATCTTCAGAATATATGCTTCTACAGTACCCAAGATTACAAGCGAAAAGCACTGAATATTCAGTGCTTTTGGGCTGACGCATATCGATTTGAAACTAAGTTTTTGTGACGCCAACGTCATTCTACTCTACCTGAATTTAATGTATTTTAGTACACCTCAAAATATGTAAAAGCTTTTGTCCAGCAGGTGCCCATATCAAATTTTATGGCTATATCCAAAAATATGCACATTTTCTGGCCGAACTCTCTGAAATTCGCGTGCCGCATACATCATTATGCATTAAGCTTATAGTTTTGCTATTAGAATTCCTTAAAAATAGATCAGATAAGGAAGAAGAGCATAGCAATGTCAGAGGCAGTTACTGTATCCTTCAAGCAGAAAATTGATTTACCTCAACATACAAAAAGCACTGAAAATTCAGTGCGTTTTGTGTGTGAATTATCATTAATTAATACACTGGAGTGGAAACTATTAATACACCAGGCTCGCAGAGTGCACATTTACAACTTGACAAGGTTCATTCAATTACTCGCATAATAATTGGGAGAAATTCCCAACAGTTTGATTGACAAAATGTTTGCTCAGCATAGGTTTTTGAGTTAAGTACTCGTTGACCGCTTTGCATTTTTTTTGTGCTCAAACTACGATCTCCCCTGTTATTAAAAATGACCAGCTTACGTTTTTATGCGCTGTATGTCTTACTTCACTACCTCACTGCCATTTTCATGTTGTTGCAGTGTGAGCTTACAGGTTTGTTACAGTTGCATGGAAAGATTATTCTGTCTCTTGTGTTCTAGCTAACCCACGTTCTGGTCTTCTCCAGGCAAGTCTGGTCAGCCTCTATGTCACTTACCTGACGTTTTCTGCAATTTCCAGTGAACCCAGTGGTTGTAAGTGCTTACCGTCTTTTTGTTTTATGTTTTTTTTGGGAGGGGAGGCATTGGAAGTGAGTTGGGAGAAATCGTATTGTCTACTGTAATGTGGAATGGTATTGAAATGAGCTTGTTGTCAATAATGTGTTTTGCGCAAGTTGTAAAAAGGACCAGTTGGAATCAGTGAGGCACTTATGGAAAACTTTCGATGAGTTTCAGAGAGAAAGGACTTTAAGACCATTATTTCCTTATGGCTGATTTATTTTTTCAGGGAATTTCAGGGAATCACATGCTCATACTTCTATCTCCTCTGTGGGGAATTCCTCCTTGATAGTGGTTTCTGGCTATGGAATCAAACTGTTTGATGTGACTACTAACTAGATTCAGGTGGAACAGAATTTGGATGTGATTGATGTATCACCAGAAGGAAGAATTACCTGTCATCAATGTACTCCTTATTTGTCCACCCTTCATAGAGATGAAAAATTGGTACTTTGAAATGGAGATTTTTGCTGAACTATATGTATGAATTTCTTTTTCCTTTTGGAAGTCTCTTTGAGACTTCCTCAGCAGAGAGATTTTTATAGGCTTTTGATAAAAAATACAAAAAAGTCTCCCAAAGTTCCAACATATCATTTATGAAAATCTCTTGCTATATGTCAAGCGTAGCCTCTAAGATCACTATTTAATGTTTTTGAGCAATGAATAATGTTAAGACATGTTGTAGCTGGCGAAAGTGCTTAGGACATTTTTTTTGCAAAATGATTCTCTACCAATTTATGACAAGGCCATATAACTCGTAATAGGAATGCCAAGCAAACAAATCAAATGAACATTTTTTGACTAGTTTCGCAGGATCAGCGCGGCATCTTCGGGAAATTACTAATGTGGAAACTGTTAATACACTGGAGCCAGTCAAACTTGACAAAATCTCGAAAGGTGTACCTCATGAAACTCATTCCTGAGGGGATTATGCCACTTTCGCGCGTCGATCAACGTATTTTTTCCTTCCACATGTTTTAGACCAGTTCTTGATGGTTTTTCATAGTTTTTAATGCTGATGAACAGGACAGGCTAGGTTTCGTTTTTGGGTTTGTAGCCAATTTTGCATGACGAAGATATCTCTATGACAATTTGGGTGAAAAATACCCCAAATTCTGCGAAAATCCAGAGAGGCCTACTCTAAAAACTCCTGTCGCACTTAAAATATGGACCCTGGAAGTACCATTTTTAGGTGGATTTTTAGGTAGCTTTAGGTGGATTTTGTATTTGAATTCATACTGTCCAGCAAATTAGACACATGTATACCAGCATAAAGAATAATTTTAGTAGGATGCACTATTGTAGTTTAAGTACTTAGAATTACCTTCATCGACACAAGTGTTGTCCTGTGCATCAGGTCACCAATTAATGATTTTTTGATAGCTTGGATAGCAAGTTGTGGGTTAGTTTGCTCGAGGAGTGTATGACTGATCATGATAATGTGTTGTAAGATAGTGTTTTATGAACAAAGAGCAATCCAAGAAAATATATAATGACTGCATGAGAATGAAAATGTATGATGTGTAAGACATTCCTAAATTGATGATCTTATTAAAGATCTTATTAAATTGGAGCTGCACACCTAAACAATTCATTTCTGTGTTTTGTAGCACACTGTTCAAAGAACATGGGAAGTGTAGATGGTGGGAATGTGATGACAATTGTTGGCATAATTATTGCTGTCCTAATGATTTTCTACCTGAGCTTCAAATCGACTGGAGACGGATCTGGTGGAAGTCCAAGTATGAACGTTACGTGTTTGTTCGTGTAGCAATAGTAACTTTTTTCTGTCTGAAATTGGTTTCAATACATTAAGATGACCCTGCAACCTGGTTTATTATGTTCATTTTAGAGCAAAACTAATTATAATTTTAATTTTACGTCCACAGGTGCTACGTTTTTATGATCTGAACATTGCAGATACTTAATTTTTATCTGGTAATATGAACATTAGTTTCCTTAGCAACTATAAGCATTCGCATATGGTTGTGTTACGTGCGTGTGGTGCTCGGTCATCTATCAAGATTTTAACCACCAATCCCTTTGAAATCATAATTGCATTAAATGATGACACAGTTTTATTTTGAGTCAAGTAGTAAAATATCCAACAATTTTTAGTATATACCTGTAGGGAATGTATGTTGAGGGACAACTGGGTGAGTTAAAGGGTTTCTGAAATAATTGAATCGATGAAAGAGATGTTGCCATCAAGGGAAGAATGGAAGCTACTCACCATTAATTGTGACATATTTTAATCTGGTACTGTAGGTCTTAATTATTCTTCTCCAGAAAAACATACTTCAGATTGCATTCCATTTTCTATCCCTTACTAATTGTCAAAGACTCGTTGTACTCGTCAGCTCTTTGAATACAAGGTAGGTTTTCCAGGTGGCTAGTCTTTTGTTGTCACATGTTGCGTACTCTCACTTTTCTATAGAACTGTATTAGTAGTCAAAACAAGCGCTAGTGTTGACTTGTTTTCTGATTTCAGGTGTCGACGAGGAAGCTCCTGTTCAGAAAGTTTCAGATGATGAAGAAGACAGTGTTCAGTACAATTATTCCATGTTTCACGTGACATGCATGCTGGCATGTTTGTACTGTATGATGGTCATGACCAATTGGTTTAAGTAAGAGTTTCCTTTTGTTTGTATCTTAGGCTGCAGTTAATTAGCACTCTGTTCATCGTTATTTCTTTTTGAATATTAAATGTGCATGGATTAATTTTTAATTAGGAGTTATGTTATTGTATGCCCTTGTTGGATCATTCAAAAATTCTGTAGCAATCTTCAATGGTTGGGTGAAATGATAGTTAATGTTTTTTTTGGGAATGTGTAAAGCAGTCTAGACAGCTATTTGATGTCCCATTGAAATTGGAGGATCAGAGCATGAAGCATTGAGGAAAATAATTAGTTTTGATGCATAAATCGGTACATGTACCAGGCTACGCAAGCAGATGGTGATAAACTGTTGTTAAGTACATTAAGAATGAAAACTTTGGCATTTTATATTTTTGGACCAAAAACTCTCGGCAAAAACGTTTCGGACAAAAATCAGGATGTTTCGGACAAAAATTTTGGCAGTTTTTCCCAAATTTTCGGCACATCAAAAATTAGTATAAACCCTGAACAGTATCACTTTAAGGGAGCCATTTCCTGAAACTGGGACTGGACTTTCTCATGTTTGTGGCTGTGAAATGGGTTTCCTTAGGAAATTTCGATTTTCATTGGAAGTTTGAAACTTCTGCTGGAGGAATGTGGCAATAGTCTATGTTTTTACGGTGCTGTGCGAATAGGGCTTGTGAGGATTTTCGGTTCTTTTCAAAATTTTGTATATTTCAGGCATATTTTAGGTCGTTTTTAAATGTCGGAAGGTTGAAATTTCAGCATACGAACAATTTCGGACACAAAAAGTTTCGGACCAGCCATTGCGCCGAAACTTTTTTTGTCCGAAATTTTTCGAAGTTATTGTAGCTGCAGCCTAAATAGGTATGTGCTATTATATGAGTCTGTCTGAATGTAGTGATCCCTGAAGGCTACAAGCATGAGTACGCACCACTAACAAAAAAGGCAACATTGTAGTGAGTTGTTTTAAACCAATATACCACTCTAAAACCATATTCCACTTGGTGGTAGATCTTGCCAAAACATGAACAGTGGTTTTATTTGAGTGGAAAAGCTTCAGTGGTTTTTCTGAAATGTCACTTTTAAGTTTGATATTTTTCACTGTTCTTATTATTCTCAATTTTTGCTCATCATTGACGTCATATAAGACCGTTTCTAAGGTCTATGATGTTCCTTAGTATCTGAACATTAGAGGGATTTATGAGCAATGTTTTACACCCATTATCTGTTCAAGGAGTAGCAATGTAACAAGTAAGATGAAATAATTCCACTTGGTGAAACCATACGTCATGCATAATTACCGATCAGAAGCTAAATGGTAGCAAGCCAAAATTCTCCGATAACTATCAAAGCAGATATCTCTGGAACAACAACAGCTTTTTGCATGAAATAAAAAGCTACATTCATGTTTTTAAAGGCTCTATTGCCACCCCCAAAATCATTTTAGATTGTTATATTGCTTTAAAGTACTAAATTGTAGATTGTTATGGTGTGCAATTGATTTTATAATGTGTGACATCAGGATCAAAAGAGAACAACATTTGTTAAAATGCTGGAACGATTGCGGGAGACAACTTGGCGAATGTTCACATGGATGTATCGCTGTTTATTTTTAAAATGTGTTTCATATAAGGCACGATTCTTTTCTCTTCATCAAGCAATATTTCAGTGATTGGAAGTTTTTATTGATCTCTACTAGTTTAAGAATGCATGCCTTCTGAACTCTGAATCCTAAGTAAGTTTTGCAAGGGCTAATCATGTTGAATTAAGTTGCTCTATATTTCTCATGGGAAGTCAGATATGTGTGTTATCTAGCTGTTAAGTTTATATCTGCATCACCACATTCTATTTTGAAGTTCTCTGTACTGTCTGTCCCAACATCATGCGTTTCTGAGAAGTTCTTTTCGTTAGCACTTCTTCAATTCTAAACAGGAAGTGGGGTAATTGTTCTTGCAAGCATGAAGTTTACATGGAAGCATGAAATATGCTGCAACTATATGTCGAAACTGTGATGGTGGTACTAACTTTCTGTTGGCATCCAAAACACCAATGATCGTTCGGGTCATTGGACTGAAACCGTAACGAGTATCTCATTGTTTCTGCTGTTCTATTTTGGTCCATGACCTCGTCATTTAATTGAAAAATTGGCGTAAAGACAAAACCCAAGTCAGCCATGGTTTATGTTTATTTGGCATATGCCAAAGACAATAGGAGTCATTTGCGAAGACCAGGACCTAATATTCCCTCCGCTATCCGCACTTTCGCTATTTAATCGAGGTTGTAAGTGTACAAACATGATGACTTCAGGAGATACTCTGTTTTACAGTTTCCATTTGTTTTATTCTTCAGGCCAGAAACTGCGAACGACATCTATAGTTTCAGTGCAAACTGGGCTGCAGTCTGGGTGCAAATTGTTTCTTCATGGATTTGCATACTTCTGTATGTATGGACACTGGTGGCCCCATTGTGTTGCCCAAACCGCACATTTAGTTGGGCTGGTGGTGGTGATGATGACTTGTAGATACCATCGTGATTTATCGTTTGGCTTGCTGGTGACACAAAAGGTTTTCTGGACGTAATCCTAAGCTGCACGTACGTGCACGTGCTAGAAAATTCAATTACGTATTGTTTAAACATTATTATTATTATTAGTCCCTATATATAGGTCATGGTAGATAGTCTGTGATAGGCCTGCCTGAAATATATATAGGATTAGTTTCATGTCTTGCTTAGATTTAGGTTTTTTATAGTTGTCTATAGAATATTCATGGCTTTCAAGTTTGTGGAATAGGTACTGCTAGCAGGTGTGCTGACGGTCAACTGTCGAACAAGATGTCAGATGTTTGTGGTTCATGAGACGCAAAATTTTTATTGGTTACAGTGCCTCTATTCTTAGGCATGTAATAACACCCGTGCATGCCTTCCACATGCATATCATGCTGCGAAAAGAGCCATGCGCGATTTCCATAAGATATTATCCTCCTTGTTCCCCAAAATTTTCCCAGGTATACTTCCCCCCATCTGCCACAAGGTTTTGTAAATTAAAGGTAGTTTGTAACTTGCTGTTTTTCTGTTTTGTTTTCTGTTTTTATACGTTTGCTTAATGTGCATTTTGCTGGATGTGCTTTTGCCATCAAAATGGATTAAGTTCCATACCTGATTTTCGTTCTGGAATATATTCGACTGGTTTTTGCTATTTACCGAGGAATTAATTTGTGAGTTGTGCCTGGACCCTGTTCACGGTCACTGTAGGCCATTTAGATTTTCGTGAAATGCTCTGGTAAATTTGATTCTCTTGTAGTTACTTTTTTGATTTGTTAAGAACTTCATTGGTGGTTTTTGTGATATTGTATGGTGCCCATGTGTTAAGCCTGTGAAGATTCATGTCTTGCATGGAGCACTGCGAGTTTTACTAAATTCTTCCTTGGTAGAAATCCTTAGCTTTTTCCTCAATACCTATTCATTTTGACATAGGGGCTGTTCCAAGAGCGTAGGGAAAACATTTTGGAGCATTGTTCCATATACGTTTGGTCTGTATACATATGGTATACCTGTTGTATGTAGATTTAGCGATGTATTGAGAGCTTGTAAAATTATTACTGTGTAAATATGGTTAACTTTGCGTTTGTCATTCATTTTTGTGAAGTATGGTGTTGATGGATACCACTGCAACTAACTATGATTCTTTCCTAGCTGAACTGTTGTAAGTAACTGTCAAGGCCAATCTCTTCGCACTTCCTACAAAGAACAATTTGCTTTTCTTGTACACTATCTCATCTTCCTCTATTTACCTATAGTATATGCGTTTTGGATTTTCAGGCTGTTTCCTAGGATGCTTCCTTGAAGTTTGCTTTTCCTTTCAATTGGTGTTTTTTTTTCACCTGTTGAATAACTCCAGTTGAAGCCTAGGGTTTAAAAGTGACCATGATGAATGAAACAAGTAACTTAAGAGAAATAGTGTACACTTTACTTAGATTTGTTACCTAGCTTTCACATTTTGATACTTAATTGATGACTGCTACAAATCGTTCTTCTGGTCTACTAACCATGATTAGTTTTATTTTAATTCTATGAACTGCTAGGATCTTGAATTAAGTTCCGAGTACCCTGTTGTGAGTACCCTAGACTGGTAGACTGGTACTCTCGTGATACTGAAAAAGAATTCTGTGTCTGTATCTTGATTTGGCTGTGTCACTCTTTTTTGATCCCTTAAAATACCTCTACAAGTTTTGTAGTTAATTGTCTAACTTAAAGTGGCAAAGGCAAATGTGTTGCAGGGACCAATTCAGGGGTTTCAAAAGTTTTTCAAGTTGCAGGCTGCAGCATGAAAGAAGGCGGCTCAAACTGTTTGCCATTGTTTCGTTTCTTATTTAGTCATATTTAGGAAAAGTAGCCGGCACAAAGACTAGAATATTTGAAAGTAGGAGTCCCGTTGAGCCGGCTGCCGCTTACTTTTGAAACCACTGCCAATTGTATTGTGGAATTTTTTTATACTTTCTGTTGATGCACTTTATTTTCACCAACATGGTTTGTTAATTTTGTTTATGTTAGTGTTTGATTGATATGGTGAGTTTTTCAATGCCAATACCTTACTCTTGTTTTTAATTTGTGAGTGTGAATTGTGGATTCTTCCCAACCTTTCGTTCCAAAATATGGGTTATGCCAGTTGTGGTCCACTCCTCCTGGTGAGCGTTTTCATGAACTAAGTTGATGGAAAAGTATGGTTACAACTTCTCCTCGATTCGCTTTTAAATATGATAGACCTACTTTTAGTGTTTCCTTACGGAGTGTATACTCTTGATCAATTACATGTAACCTTCCCCTCAATCGCAATAGCTTACATTTCTGCATAGATAGATGTTTGTCGCAGCTTTACGTGGTTTGACACTGTTTCGTACACTATTTTGTAGCAGTGAAAAACAAGTATGCATTGATGTGCAGGGTGTGCTTGCCGAACTAACGAAGAATTGGATTTGTGCTACTGCATGCTGAATTTCGTAGTAAAACTCTTAGTTTCCTGTTATCAATGCCATAACCTCTGCGGTTACTCACCTGTATGATGATAGAGACTTAGCCTGATGCAGACCCTTATCTTCTTGAAATGATTTCCTTTGAAGTTATAGCTTGCATTATGGTTTTTGTGCAGTACTGATATTTATTTTCTTGCATTTAATAAAGCTTGGCCTGTGAATTGCTCCGCTTGCTTCGTTATAACTGAAAGGCCTAGTGCTGTATGTTTTAATATTGTGGTGTTGGATGTGTTTGTGCTCTATGTTATATGGAATTCATGGTTGATTTTGCTCAGCATGTTTCAGTGTAGATGGGTGTTGCAAGTTATGTGTGATTATCAGAATTATCTCAAGAATCTCTCTTCATGTCAACAATGCTTTATCTTCTTTCATTGTATAGTTGGTGAAGAGAATGAAAATGTTGTCAGCTCTGCGGGCGGAATAATCATCTCTAACTGTTTGAATCGTAAGATTGTTTGAATGTCATTTGCAAGGCTGTCCAGATACCAGACTGTATAGCGTAACAAGTATTAAATGCATTGTAATGGTGAGACTTTGTGTGGTTATGCTTCTTGTCATAATAATGCAGAATTTTGTGCATATTTATTCAAATCCTTTCGCACTGAAACAACATGTCCACTTAGGCTCACTTTCACATAGAAACGATGTGTCTACTTAGGCTCACTTTCACATTGAAACAACGTGTCTACTTAGGCTCACTTTCACATTGAAACAATGTATCTACTTCAGGCCCTGAAATAGCGCCGGACATCGGACATTTGTCCGGCATATTTTTACTTTTGTAGGAAAATGTCCGATGATTTTCAAATAGCGCCGGTCAATACTGACCGGCGCTGAGCGAAATAGCACGCAACAGTTGTCCGGTACTTATTCCCAATTGTCCTGCAGAGTATGTCCTTTGACCGGCATGAGACTTGCAAACTTGCTGAGAACAAACTTTCAATTATTCATTAATCAACCACTGCTAATGGGCTGATTACACGAAACCTTATGATAGCAATCTATCTCTATTCTTTCCGTGGGCCATCAGACAGAACTCTGGCGCGTCGTACCGGCAGA
>JAOBRC010316572.1:0-13236 GCA_027575255.1 Scolionema suvaense
CCGCAGCAAAATAGTGCTCCTCAACCTAATGTTCCAGTTCCTCTCTATTACACACCAGAACAACAACAGCAACAGCAACAAACTTCTGCAGGATCTCAACATGTATTGCCACAATCACAACCCAGCTCTGCCCCCTTCATACCTGACATGTACTCTGGAAAACAGGGCACTACACCTAACATGTCACAATTCTTTGTGCCAACGCAGCCTGCTGAACCGCCAGCCACGAACCAAATTCCTTCGTCTGCAGGTGCGAGTATGTATAATGGCTATCCTCAGCCTCCCGTGGCTCCCTCTCAACCATTTGCTTATGACCATCAGAACAGCCATAATGGCGGATATAGCAACAATTATACCCAGTTGCAGACAGTAGATGCTAGTAATGAAGCTGGTATCTGGGATTGGATCAGCAATCCTGGGAGCTGGTCAGAAGGAGCACAGAAATTGAAAGAAGGCATAAAGACAGCTACAGATAAAGTTCTTACCACACTTGACCCAGGAATGGAGGAATATTTGAGTAAGTACGTCCTTTGTTTCAAGGGTTATCTTTTAGGCAGGCATGTCAGTGTTCCGCTAATTAGCGGAATTCCGCAAATTTTTCTGTCTTCCGCTAAAATTTCCGTGAATTTCTGGGCTATTTTTTATTTGTGTGTTGGCAGTGAACACAAAGCTTCCTTGGCAATAACTCGACCAGTAAACAAATTTATGGGGCATCAGCGTATGTACTTGATTTATCTCCAGCTATTTCAAGCACAGAAATACACTAAATATACAAATTTCTGTATTGGTTGCTGTTTCTATTTAATGTCCTTTGTCTCAGATGCTTATGGTTTTGCCAAGTAAGGATGAGGATCATTAGATACTTAGCTGAAGATCTTGGGACTAAGAATTATTGAGGCATAGTGCTTTTAAAGGGACAGGATCCGATAGAACCGTCGAAGTTAAAAATTTTGAGACTTTTTATTCAAAACAACAGTATTGCCACCAGGACTCTCTAAATCTAAAGTATTTCAGCCATAGGAACTACCAAACAAAAGATATCTTCATGTTGATGCTCAATTCTTGACTTTCGTTTACGCTGCTAAATTCAGATCCTGGTCAAAACCTTATAATTTCAATTTGCCAAAATGTATGAATATTATATGAAGATTGAGTTACAAAAGCATGAGACTTACATTGCTTTTTTTATCATTGAAGAGAAGTAATTTTGCTCAAAATATTAACATTTTTCAGACGCCTATCATGTACTGCCCCTTTAAGTTCATTGACACAGATTTTCAAGGAATATTCTGGCAAAGAGGTTCATCATTAATCATTTTTCCATGGACATTTTTCTTCTTAGTGCTTTGCATCACTTCTTATTTCAAGACATAGAATTATGGCTTTGCCTGGCATTTTTTCTTTCCACACTGTTTTCACGTGTCGCCGAAAAGCATTCTGCTGTGACTCGAAACTTCAAAAAATTAACCATATTGTAAGCATTAGGGAACCCTGAAACCATAAGAAATTATCTAATGCTTAATAAAAAAGTGGTGGATGACGGTTGGTAGGCTGGAAGAAGCATGGACTGTCGTCTATTATGTTTTGTTCGATATACAAGCGCGTAAAACAGGGTGGTGGGGCATCACCTTTGTCATGAGAGCACTTGTGCATCAGTTAGTGTTCCCGTACTAGCCTTCTTATTGTGTGTTTCATCTAATTTGGCTTGTAGTCAGTCAATCAAAAAGTCTATATTCGTTCCTCCTCGAGTTTCGCAAGCATTGTTAGTGCTGTCCAGTTTTTCGGGGTCAACATTGGTTGGTGCCAAGGGAGGTAATAAGGGATCCCCTGTACTGTTATTTGTTCGAATTTTCCGCTAATTTGGAAGTAGGCCACTGACATGCCTGTTTAGGAGCTGTTGCGTATGGATGTAGAAGTTACATGTGATCCAGGCCTGTAAATAGTGCGGGACATAGGACATTTGTCTGGTATAACCTCTGAAAATTGCTCTAATGACCGGCATAATGCCCTTCGTGCTTGACAAAACTGTCTGGCATGCTAAATTCCCACTCCCTTCAGTAGACTTTGTACATAAATAAAATAGACTGGCGGCAGCAAAACTTGAGCAGAACACGTTTTAGACTCTTTTAAGGTTCTTAGAAGTATTTTTGTTCATATTCAGCGAGGAGCCCTGAAAACATCAAAATCATCTCTTAATGCCTGATAAAATGTACGGCATGATCCATCCTGTGTCTGACATTTCTGTCTGGCACTTTAGGAGCACTATTTACGGGGCTGTGATCTTAAATCCCCACTCTCCTGGTTACGCTAGTGTTTTTTTTTATGAGATCATTGTTTTACTGAACCCCTAATCGTTTTAGCCTAGACTAGCATAGATGCTCTTATTCTATACCTGCACAGCACTGTATCGTATCCCCGAGTCAAGTCCTCATGAGGAGCATATATGAAAGAAGAGTGACTATAGGAACTACAGCATGCTAAAACATTGACATACGGGATGTCTTTTGAAGTTATTGAAGTCCCTTGTTTGCAGCGCAGGCCTTGATATAACGGCCCGACACCCGACAAATGTCGGGCAGTTTCGCTGATTTGTCGGGCAGCTTTCAGGTGCACACGACAAAATGTCGGGAGGATTGAATATTCTGAGTGTATGAAAAAAATTAGAGAAGCAGTGATTTGGTGTCTCCCAATGAACGCTATTTCTGAACACCTTAAGGGGATAAATTTTTGTGTGGACTCATTTTTGCGAGTCAAATTTTTTGGGCGTCTTGCGTGGATTTATTTTTGCGAATCAAAGATTTGCAGAGAATATGCGTGAAAGTAATTAAGCAAATGAGCATCAAGGAAAGACGTAGAGGAGGTTACTGACATGCACATATAGAGAAAGAATGAGTTTGAGCAAATTGTTATCAATTGGCGATCGAAAAATTAGTCGTATTTGCTTTAGGTCAGCTTATGACATCATGTTGATAAATTTTGCATGGATTTAATTTTGCGAATTTAGCAAAAATTCGCCAAACTCGCAAAAATTAATCCACGCAAAAAAATCCCCTTAAGGTATTCTGTTCTTTGTCCCATTCACCCTTTCCTTCGCCGCTGCTCATTCGCTCGCGTATGACCTATTTACTCTCTGATTATATCTGCTGTGAATGCTATCTGATACATATCTGATACGATATCTCTGGCCAGCATCAAGCAGGTGGACCTCTGTGAATGAGGGAGGGTTGAAGTTGCTTGTATAAGGAGTTAAATTTATCGACCTTGCAAAATTTTCTCTGAATAAAATAGACTTATTATGTCACAGATGTGGAAGGGCCATGCCATGTGTTCTTCCAGCGCATGCATTTAATCACAGATGGAAATGGCAGGGATGACAGTACACGGCAAAGATACTGTAGCTATTTTCGATGCAAAGTTTATCAGGTTGTCTTCGTGTGGTAGCGTATTTTATTAGAAGACTTGAAAATAGCATTTTAGTCGTAACTACTTTGTCTACCAGCAAAACATTAACCTCCACCATTACCTTTGCAAATATTTCAGCCTTAGGGTGTCCGCTCGTGTTTGCTTATGTTTTTGTAGTTTTTTACCCTAGTGAGTTGCTTGCGAAAAAACTGCTGAGTAATTCTAACTATTTCTGATAAAGCAAAGAAATATGATCCATTCATGTATGCCAGGACAACTAGACAAGACGTGACTTACCAAGTCAACATGAAATTTACGCCTTGCAGCATTTTAGCTCAGTTGAAATGCATTGGTAAATGGCACACAAGCTAAGGGTAAATGGCACTGCCGAAGCTGAAAGACATCAACCACTACCACACTCTATATAGACCTTGGTTTCTAATATGAAAGATATTTGCCGGGCTTAAGAGCGCTTTTATAAAGGCTAGGAAGCCAGAGACCTTCTGTATCTGGAACTTAGTCATAAGTGGTTATCACGTAAATGAATTTGTCGGGTGGTCCCCCGTGACCGTGACAACTCTATAACCTCAGCTGCTATTTTGTCGGGCACCCTAAGAAAGTTATATCGAGGCCTGCAGCGTTCATGATAATAAGTGACCAGGGGTCTGGGAGAATTTTTGACGCTTGCGTGAATGGTGTGCCTACTCTTGATGCAGTTTGTTGACCACATCTCTCTTACATGACCATCACCTTGCATCTATGGATTGCAGCTTTGCCAAATTGCAGTAGTCTCTTCTCCTGATATCACTTGCCTGCTGTTGCTGCTGGATAGACGTGTTGGACAGGCTTGTTGAGAGATGCACAAGAAGAGACTGTCTAGTCTAGTCTTTGCCCCGGAGGATGTCACTTTTACAAGCAGCCTGTGGGGTTCGAACCCTCAGCCTTGTATACCTACAATCCTGGCCAGAATATTGCCAAAAGGGCCAAAATAAAAAACGGTCTTTTTCAGAATTTTGAGAGAAAAACCACTTCACATTGAAATTAGTTCCAGAACTTGTTTGACTTGAACCACTTTTATCTATTTTCTCATAGCAGTTTCTAGCAGTTTTTGCCAGAGGACTGAATTCTGCGACCTTTGTTCTCTGAATTAATTAAAAAATTTAAAAATCCTGAGCCATGTCCTAAGGCAAGCACTGCCATGCCCTAAATTTGCCAAAACAAGGGTTTCAAAAGTTTTTTGAGTAGACGGTGCAGTTGTGTGAGTAGACGGTCAGGGATATTGAGAAATTGTGTTGGCCATGGCAACACCTGAGCCAGCGAAGCTGACGAGAAAGGCAACTGGGGGTTGTAGGAGGGCATAAGCTTAAGCTGATTTCATAGTTGAAGATGCCCATAGCACCGAAATATTATAAGCATTCACAGGCCAAGTTGATGAGCAAAAGTTTTATTTTTTTCACTTACTCTGAGCTGAATCCTTGCACACAGACAGCAGACAAAAAAACAACAACGAAAAACGATAGGCACACAGGGCTTGATACACAATACTATAGCAAGAAATTTCAAGGTGAAGTGGTTTCTGGGGAAGGGGGGGGGTTCTGTAAAGTAAACTATTATATAACTAATAGGAGAACAATTTGCTGAAGTTAGCTTGCTGCGTTTGCGAAAGGTTTAGTACAACAAGTAAAACTTCTCAGAGCGGCGAATGGTCCATGACGTTCGGTAGTGGCGCCATCTTGGACAGAAGCAGAATCTACCACTGACCGACAGCAACTCACAGGTGTACAAGAGCGTTTCTCAAATACTTAGTGCAGGAACACCGCCTCTGTGTCAAGCTCGATGGACATCTACAAATACTGATTTGCAGACCGCAGGGAAACGGAAGACAGCTAAAGTTACTAACTAAAAGCACAACAAAAAAAATGTTTTGGAGCACTGTAGTGTAAAAAAATTTATGACTTTCCAACAATAAGAGCTGTAAAACCTTAGGAGCAGATCAATATATTTCTTCTAGGGTTCACCGAAACTTTTCTAGTTTTCTATTATCGCGATGATACTTCATTTCAGCATTTCTCTTGGATAGACCCTGGAATATTTTCAACCCATTAGATAGACAGAGGCTTTGGAAATAATCCCCTCCGGTTATTTCTTGCTTCGAATCATTTTCTGGTCTTCACTCTTTATTTTAGTCAGTGATTCCGTGATGCATGTGTTGCACCCAGAACGTTACGTGTGTCAATTTAACTTTCTAATGACAATTCATGTAAATACTGTAACAACACGCATCTGACGAAACTGGATTGCTTGTTACAAAAGGCTGAGTTTGTTCTCGTTCTATTCGAGAGACCAATCTAATGATCGCATATGAACAATAGAACGCCAGCGAGAGCAATGCCATTGGTAAACAAAGTAGCATGACCTTCGCAGACCTGTTGCCAGCCAGTCGTGTTGTGATCGCAAAAGACATGATCTACGGCCTTTACTGACTAGGCTTCCGTCAAGTGCGAGATTTTATAGAGTTTGGCACGAAAAGTAGCCGGCGCAAATTGCCAAATTCTCGAAAGTAGCCGGCTGCTTTTGAAACCCCTGCCAAAACATGATTTTTCAAAAATCACAATTAGTAAGTCCCTTAAGCAAAGCCCAGCCACCTGCTATAATTTGTGACTTTACCTGTTGACCAATTTTTTGTTTGGTTTGTAGTGCGAAAACTTACGTAAAAGCGGTTTGAAGTCAGTATATTTTTGCCACCATTGTAGGGATCCTAATTCAAAACCGTAGTAATAACACGATCAAGATTCGAGAAACCATTCCTATCACCAGTCATCATTCTGCATAAACATTAAACCACTAGCTTAACTTATACAGTGTTTGCCAACCATCAGTAGACACAATTACAGAAATATTTAAAATTCCACAGGTCAATCAATCTAAACACCAATGCTAATTAATTACTAATGCTAACTGAAATACAACACTCCATCTATAAACTAATTGCATACTCATGAGAAAATTCATAGTGATATACTAGTGTCATTAACAGAGGAATGTCAAGTTACATAAGGAGGGAACAATTGTTGTACTTGACCTGACAGGTCAGTTTTGGTTGGTACTTACTAAACAACAAACCCTCTTTGATTCGAATTTGAAACTTGGCAGTTGCACGATCTATAAGAGAAATGGGGAGCAGTCTCCCCAATGTAACAAACGTTACAGTTTATTCATTTTATTTCTACAGTTTTTAGTTAGCTTGGTGTCAAGAAGACCATTTGGATCCTAATTCTATTTGTTTTATTGTTACTTCGCCCTATTTTGCCATGTCTGATCATGACAGCATCAATAGCAAAAAGCTAGCTGAATGCTTTTTGGGGCAGATCCTTGTACTGAGCTAATCCACTCGAACATGCCCTTGTCCCAGCAAGTTTGTTCTGTATTTTGTATGTTGGCTGTAGGTTTATTGTGTTCGTAGCTGATTCCAAATGTTATGTTTAGTTGCAAGTTGAAAATAAATTACCTTTTTTCTTTCCTGTTGAGATTCATTGTTGTGCAGTACTTCCTTGTTAAACAAAAAACTGGAAGTATAACTGGATTTTGTATGGTTTCTGAAAGGAAACAAGTGAGCTGACACAACTTGGCAGGTGTTTGGCAGCAATTACTCAGGTTGCAGTTGGCAGGAAAGGAAAGGACATTTAGTTAAGATCAGTATCATGGATTTGTGAAACACGAAAAGCTCAAGATGGCCAATTTCGTGGCCGTGCTATCTCACAAACAGTAATAAACGAGTTGCTGTTTTACGGCTAGCTATTATGAAGAGTATACCTATTGTTATGCTGACACATTTGAAGATGGTGACATAGTGTCAACATGTATTTCGTAAAACTTTCCAAATCGTACCAAAAATTTGGGAAACAATGGATTTTATGAAACCTTTTCAGGACATGTAGTGTTTTCAGACATTTTGCGGTACAGGCTAAACGAAGGATTTTTGTGGGAACAAGTTTTCGTGGTTTAACATTTTCCATAATGGGATGAAATTTTCACATGTTTCTAGCGTTCAGTAGCCGAATATAGCTGCTGACCTTAGTTCAAGGGGCATTGATAACGAATGCGTTTTTTCCATTAAGGTTAAATTCTTTAAATTTTTTTGACGAATTAATTTTTGCAGTTTGATTGTGAGTTGCTGAGTTTTCGTAGAAATTGTCTTTGACACTTTTGGCGCAAAAAATGTTTTTTCATAGTTGACCTATTGTCTGACAGACCTTCTGTTTTAAGCAACTGGATGAAAAATGAGCCTGTGATGTCACCATGTGTGCAAACCACGTAAATTTGTAAGATATAGTATGTAGAAATAAATTTAGAACAAGTTTGTGTAATTTTCCAATAATAGTCACAGATTTACTACATTTTAAAGATCAAACGCTAAAACAGAAGAAAATCCGCCCCTCTTAGTTCTGAGGAGCCCCAAAGAGCCTGGTAGTAGAAATTGGGCTCACCCTACTGATTATGGTAGGGTGTGGAATCCCCGCCCCCCTACATGTTTTTCTCGTGGAAGTTTTTTTTGTTGGTCCAAAGGGCTTGGTTTTTGTTGACTTTGTTGCAAATTTGTCTAGCTTTTCATGTAAAACGAATTTGGTGTTGATATCTATATCCTAGTTCCGGAGATATCAGATTTTGTCGGGCAGTCGTTTGAGAATTTCCCATAGGGCTCCTAATATAGCTGCCGACCAAACCCATGCCTGCACTGATGAGTATCCTGTCAATGATTGCCTGTAGCATGTACATGCAATACATTAAGGACTTTTTCAGTCTTAAGATAGTGTTATGAGAAATTCTTCTTTATCTCTACCAAGTTTTGTGGGTGTGGCACCATTATAATAGCAGTTAATAGGGGTGTGGAATCCAGTCCCCCATACTCCGTACTACCCGAACAAGCCCATACTCTATAGGGTTTAGGTAAATTATTTTACTTAATGGCTTTAACTTATTTTAATTGTTTTACTGGATAACTTCCCTTAAAGTCCATGTTTCACAGTTATGACTTGGCTGATTGCCATTTCTTTTTATCTTCACTATGTTTCCAAGATGTATGTAACTTCATATTTCTGTCTTTTTACATTTTATCAGAGCCTGTGATAAACGTTGGTGTTGCTTCACAAAACACGAACATCTTACTGGGAATGAGGCATGGCATAGGAAATGCGTATGGTGTTGCCATGGTGAAAGGTCAACATGTGTCGAGTCAATTAGCTGCTATGCCTGTAGGATTTGAAGTTGGAATCAGAGGCGTCAACCAACTTCTGGAAGCTGTACAATATGTAAATTTTGAATTCTCCTCTCATTATGTCATGGTGGCTGCTCAACCGTTCGTGACAGAGCTGACGCCTGGCAAGTAAGTATTATTGTTTATAGATCAATTATGCTTGCATTGCACTTTACTCTATACGATGTTCAGAGAAACTTCTGCGAAAGAACCTTTCCCAAATTTGGCCAGTTTGGGCCTGTTTCGTGAAAGTTTGCCTTGCGAAAATGTTCAGAACTGTCTGAACGCGAAAGTTTATCTCGCAGATTTTTCAAGAGACAATTTCAGGAAAGGTGATCTAGTCCAATGCTCTTTTTTTTGTCTTCATAGCGACAACAATTTTATGTGTGCAACATGTTTTCTTTCGCGAAAGTTTATCTCGTGAATATTTTGTGAGTTACCGATTTGCAAAAGCTTACCCCAAAGTTTTCACGGGCTATGGACCTTGGGAAACTTTCTCCGAATATCTTGTTCGAGTTTGACTGCAGTCTAATCTGTAAGAAGACTATAGAATTCCTAGTTTGTCTTGAAAAGTGATCTTTTTTCGTATATCTTACCCATGCTGATCTCCAGTAGACTATGTCCTGAAGTTATCTGTATGCGCATGGATAAGTTGTCATTTTAGTATGGTTCTTGTTAAGATGTTGTTGTGATGTGGTTGGCTTCCGCCCTGTTATTGTGACAACCGGATGCTGGTATGTGATGGTCTCTGAAATCCATACATATGATAGCAGTATAGAATTCCCTCAAGAAATGGCAATGCTATTTCCAAAGCTATAATTCATGATATGGTCTACCTGTCTCTGTGTCTTTGGCGTGGCTGTTTAACCATTTATAAAGGAGTATTCAAGTTTGAAAGAAAGAGCTAACGGTTTTCGTCTTTATTTAGGGAGCTTATGCTTCGCTATCTGGCTTGCATATTTTGAACTATCTAGAGTTCTTTTAATGCACACCTTCTTTCCTACTCAGATGGTTTGCAATGTTTTGTCTTGGTTTGAAAGATGCGGCTCGCAACTTGGTAATTCACTCATTCTCACAACCTATTCCTCTTCCGATCGACGTTGTTACAACTGCTTACAACAGGTCAGCACAGAATACTGGAAACGAGGATTTTACTGGATACGATATATCTTTGGAAGAAGCCGTTAGACTTCATGTTCCTTATACAAAAGAACAGGACTGGTGTTCAGCTCTTTCAGGTATGTATGTGTATGCAATTTTCCTGAAAGTTGTTAGTTTTTTTTGCCCTACATCGTTTTTTTTTTATTGCAAAATGTCTCGTGAGCAGTTGGGAAAAACTGGAAGAGCAACTTACAAAGACATCATAGGCATTACAGTTATGCTAGTTATGCCGAGTAGTATTGGTACTGGTTCAGATGCTCTGTTGTTTTACTCGTAAAATGATCTTACGCATGTCTGATGAATACTTTCCTATTAGAAACGTTTCGTCCTCTGGCAAGCGCTTCATTTTTTACTTTGCCCCCTTTCTCATTTTTTTGTCTTTTTTTTTTATTTACATAGCTTTGCTATGCCAATTTAAGCAATGTGCAAGCCCTGGCAAAAGTAACCTGGGTGTCAACCCCAGTATATCTCTCCGCTGCTTTCTCCTATCGTCAGCGCTGCTCCGCTGATTCGAAGCGGAGCTGAGTGCTAACCTCATAGTGAAGCGATGTATCCAACTTCCATAGATGGGTTACATGCCTCCACGTGGCTTGTAGAAGTGTTTGAGGGTAGAATTATTTTACTCTTTCGCTTGAGTTTCGTTTTGAAGTAGAGGAAAAGAGGTGACTCTGATACTTGTATGTGGATAAAAAGGGTTACGATTATAGTTTTTCTTATATGATTACAATTTTATTAAAACACGATCTGCAAACTTGCCTAAAATTTAGAAACAATCTAGGAACAAACGCAAACTGAGCTTCATCGCAAAACTTAGGAATAGCAAACTGCTTCACGGAAAAATGTTCGAATTTTGCAATAAGGCGGCAGAGATAAAGACATCCAGTTATCTATAACGTTTTGTTATAATAGATCGTTTGTTAACTAAGAAAGCGACTCTATGTTTGGCAAAATCACTGTGTCTGCTTTTCATAAATTCTGACCTTGTCATTTCTGCTGATGTGGAAACGTTCTGTGTTCATTTACTACATCGTTGTCCTGAAAGATCAGATGAGAATGAATCAGACATAAAGTTATAAATTGGAGTTACAAATAGCGTAGATACCAATTATATGTATAAGGGTTCCTAGGTGTGATGGTAGAACTTAAAGGAGAGTCTGAGCTTCAATTGTGAAAGGGATCAATAATATAAAGAATTAATTGGAATAGCAGTAGAATAACTTCACTGTTACCTTCGTTTGGGGTCGACAGTCTAAGTCCAAATTCTAGCTGTTTTTGGCCATTTTTATGGTTTTTTTCGCTGTAGAAAACTACTAGTGTTAGAGAATGAAAATACAACCAGTTTTGTCTCATTTGGTAGTTGAAAGTATGTGTTTTTACATGTTAGTATAGAAAACGTCTGCTATATTACTGCGTCTCTAATATTTCATGCAGAACGTAGTCTGCGGGAAAACTGCCAAATACTGCAAAATGGAAAACTTAAAGGAAAAAATGCCTGCACTTATGTTACCTCAATAAGATAACTTTCCTACTCTTCCTAGATCATGTACAACGTGTTGAAGGCATTTACAAACATTTTTTCCAGTGTTTGATTTTTTTTTGTATTGGCTTGACCGGTGTGCAGAATTTAAACGTGTGTAATTTGCAGACCAGACCACGTGGGGGAGGGGGTCAAAATTAGGAATTGATCGATGAATTATGACTAGGTTAGTTTGGTTTGGAGAGGCGGAGGGGTTGCACTCCCCTAATGATGATTTTCCAGTCAAAACTTTGACGTTGATTCCTCTGGTTTGATTTCTAGGCATGTCTGTTCAACAAGTGATCGCTATTGCTGCGCAGTGTTTGACTTGTGACTATAAACGGCAAACTGAAAACAACGCTGTGGCTTTGCAGTACCAACAGCAGCAGAATCAATCTGCAAATTACCCATACCAGCAGACACAGGAGCACCAGTTCCAGATTTCTACTCAGCAGCAGGTTCCTGCGTATGGGTCTGGACAGGAGGCGTACGACTTAGGCTTATGATTTTTAGAGTGACATTTGCTTTTCGATTGTTTTAGTTTTGTGTTGTGGTACATGCAGATATTATGAATTTAAATAGTAAGACGTTTACGTTAAATTAGTTCTATTTTAAATGCAGTGCTCGTGGTGTGCTGCAAGACTTTTTAGACATACATCCATCACATTTTCCAGTGATCGCTTCTTATGCCAGTAAATTTGCATACAACGTAGAAAAGTTCAATTCTTTTTGCTGAATTCAGTAATGCAAAAAAAACAACAACACAAGAATAAATAAAAGAAAACAAGAATGATCCTTTAGCCGATGAGGGTATCGAGCTGGTGCACAGGTACTCAATCTTGCTCAGTCGCAGATTGACGTAGGTGGTGTTCGCACTACATCTGAAAACATGATTAAAGCCGGTTTTACATTAGCGCAATATATTATGTACAAATATATTAGACCACCTTGGGTATATATAGCCAAGTACATGCCAAGGTTGACCACAAGATGCCTTAACCAAGATAACTATGAAAAGGCATAGATGATACACTCACATTAGCGTCCGTCACTTTTGTTCTTGGTGGAACTGGATAATGAGCAGAGCGGCTGAGAACAAAGAACCTTGGAGACCCTCGAGCTTCAAATCAAACTCGTTTTGATTTGAAACCCAGTCTTGGCAAGGTTACGTCTGCGAATCTCCAATTCTTGGCAGGCCATGAATACACACAAAATACTTCTCAATATATTAGTAACCTAGCTCTGGTGTAAAACCCGCTTAAAACCTGACTAACGCACAGTACCGTCCGAATGCTGTAGATTGTGACTTAGCTTGTGCAGTGCGGACAGCCAAAGTTCGAGCGAAGCTATGACCACCAGTTTCTGACGTCAAAGGATGCCAACATGACTAGCATTGACAGTCAGATTTCGCAAAGTGATAAAGAGATTGCTGCAATGATAGCGATTGCGAATTCTGACTTCGTTAGTCAGGTTTTATTTAGTCAGACTAAAGTGCGCACACCACCGAAGCCACGGCTTAGATCTTATCGCGATGACGTCGTTGCTGGTGGTCTTCTTGTGATATAGAAATTCAAGTCTTTTGCTAATGTATTGAAGTGATGCTAGAGGGAATACATTGGTACTACGATTATCCCCGTCGCTTCACTGCTTTCAAAGACGTTTTTATTGAAAAAAAAATTAGAGAATCTTAATCTGTTGGTTTTGACTTATGAATTTTGCGACGAATTACTCTGTAATGCCCTATGGAGTTGACGTGCTATAAAGCTGCCTTAATTGTTTTTTTTGTTCTTGTTTTGTCAAATGCTATTTAGTATTATGTATTTATCTTACTGCTCTAAGTTCCATAATAAAAGGGGGGGGGGACGTTAATTAATTTTGGCAAATTTTGAGACCCCCCCGATCC
>JAOBRC010316683.1:0-13236 GCA_027575255.1 Scolionema suvaense
TTTGTGATGATTGTGATTTCAAAAGTGCCCTTTTCAGGAAAGAACGCACGCTGCCCTAACAAGCTGTAATATGCCCTGCTCAGTATTTCTCTGTGACTTTCTTGGTTCAAATTCCACGATTGAGCCGCCGTTCGTAATGGCTGCCAACTTAAATTATTGCAAATAATTACTTGCGTCAATGTGAGTTTCTCCTTTTTATCACGGTTTTCGAAGGAGCTTTCATGTCATACGATTTATGAAGCCCGCTGCGCTTCGCTCTTTGTGCTTCTTCTGCCTTCTATCTCTTGCCACCTACTCTATCCAACTGCTTGAGCAGAATGATGCAACGATGAAGGTATTTGAATAATACATAATTGTCGAAGGGAGATTTCCCTAACAAATGAGTGTGAGATCCCCTTTTTGTAATACTCATCTAGTGTACTGACTTATTGCATCAGATTATGAAATTTTACTGGGATATTCGAAGAGAACATAATTGTGAAAAGAGGTCTTCTTATACAAGCAAGAGGTATATCCCCCTTCGGTTAGTCATCCAGTGTATTGGCAGATTGCATCAGATTTTGAAGTTATGTAATTTTTTTTTCTGCAATACGCCACGTGAGATCGTGTCTGCTCGAATTCTTGCTGCAATATATTTGCACCCGATTAGATTATTAGAAATCGATTAGATGAGCAGGTGATCACATTACAAGCTTGCTCACCGTACGCTTTTGAACCGTTTCGTTGTGCACACTTCTTATATAACAACATAGGTCATACTGAAAAATTGTGCTGGGTGTGACACCGCATGAACCCAATATTTTTCAAAGCATTGATACACTAAGGCAGTAAATAGCAAGTGCTACACGCTCTTTTTTTTGTAAGAAAAATTCTATAAGAAGCAAACCCTTAGATTTATGATGGAAAACAATAGTAGCCCTATTCTATTCTTAAACAATAGAAAATTGATAGCTAATCGAGCCTCAGATGAAATTTACTGGTGAGCGATAGAAAGTAGACTAGTGTAGTCCCATTCTTAACAAGAGCCACGACACACGGGTCACTTAAAAAGACTGACAAACTGAGAATGGGACTAGTACTTTACGGCAGGAAGCTGAAGTGTTCCTGATAAGCACCACATCTCTCCCATACAGCCAGCCAGAATTCTGGAGATGGCACGCATTGTTCTCATCCCTTCTGAAGGTGAGTCTTCAGGGGGTCAGTGGATGAATAGTGCAAGCTGTAAACGCTTTGGTCATAGATGATTAAAAATTCATTTGCATACTAACAATACCTCCCTCTGTGGGCCATAGTTCTGGTGAATAGCTCTTGGCACAAGAGAAAGAATTAGAATCTGACCGAATAGTGCGAGTCGTTCCTCCCGTTTCAAGTTTCAAGACTACGATGTTTTTAAATTTTTGGATGTACGAGTTTTATTAGGAACGGCTTCTAGTCTTGATAGAAAGCAATACAGTGTCAAAAATCAATGTATGCCGATTAGCCCAATCAACTAACATGATACATACCTATTTATAAGCATTTTTCATTTGGGATGAAATACGCAATCTAACCAAAAAATTATTTTAATAAAATATCTGCAAAAACAAGCCTCTGCATGAATATACGGACAGGAGCGCACCATGAGCCCGCCTCGAACTGAAGTCTATCGCTCGAGGAGCGCACTGGAAAAAACTTCAGAATCTTTGTGCGGTGACAGCTTGTACACTTGTCTTAGGCACGTCTATAATGGCATCACGATGTTTACATAACTTATCAAATAAAATGTCATGTCATTTTGTAAAATGCGTTTGATAGTTACCTGATGGAAATTTTGCCCTCCGCGGTCGATGACGAAGAACCTCACACCAACTCATGGCATCTGCTGCCACCGAATTAAAGGTCTGATATGCTGGACTACGACCTACATAGTAGTGCAGTGTGTGTAAGCCAGTATCCAGCTTGATGCAGGTACAGTAAGCATTTTCCTGCCTACCCACAAAATTTTACTGCATGTTCGCCATGAAAGACCACCAGAGAGAGAGAGAGAGGACGATCGTCGGTCAGCTAGCGCAACAGCTGTGTAGTTCACTGCGTGGAATGTCTAACGCAGCTGCGACCTCCATTTTGATCATCCAGCTTTCGCTAATCTGATTGGTTCAGAAGTCTAGATTTCCAGGAATAAAAACACTTTCCTTCGCATCAAGCTCTGTTTCTTTCCTGGCATTGGACTATAGAATTTAACGTGTACGAGAAAAAAATTGCCCATTTCACAACTGAAGCAAAAAAACAAGAAAAAAACAGAGAATTTGGACGGGGAATTGGGAAAGGAGGAGCGCTATGAGAGACATTGAGGAGTGCGCTAAATACGCGCCTCAAACTTTTTAGGAGCGTGCGGAGGTGCCCGAACGCGATCGCGCTCCTCTCATGCAGAGTCTTGCAAAAATACACATAGTGATCCATGATATCCAATTTAATACAATACATGTAGCTTGGCAAAATGATCATCGCTAATTAAGTAAAGTAGAAATCAAGTTCAGAGAATAGATTATAAAAACAATAGCGAAAACAACAAGCTCTCTGCAACTATATACTTTCCACATATACACTTCTTTTTTTAGTAAGAACAAGATAATTTTGGCTGAGGCTCAGTGTTCTTATTTTTTGAGGAAATTTTTTGAAAAAAGGATAAAAACGTTGTTCTTACTAACAAAATGTGTAGTGGCATGCAGCGTATTCTAGTCTACAGCATCATGTTCTTGCTTGCATCAGAAGTAGAAGAATTTTGATCGGAGCAAGCCGCACGAGCAGCATGTATCGAAATGGTCTACATACTTGCAGCTTAGAGGAGGTATTTTCGGTGGAAGACAGTCATAAACATTGGTTTCCTATATTTTTGCTTTTCGATGATCCCGCAAAAGTTTTTTTAATGTAGATGCGAATGGCACTGGCGCTAGTCATGCAAAACGCTGCCTTCGTTGTGCGTCATTATCATGGCCTATAGCCTTTTTGGACTTACTCTATGCTACATCTCTCGACCATATCTCTCTACGCTGCTGTGGTTGCCATTTTGATATGTCAGCTGTCCAGACAACTAAGTCACAAGAAAGCTAAGCTTCCCCTCGAACGTGGAGTAGAGGAAGGGAAGCTTAGTGTGAAAATTATTGTTTTCGTAGCTAGGGATGATATAGGATGGGAATTTCCGCTCTCAACGTTAGTTTCATGCACATGTAAGTCGATTTAGTTTTGGTTATTTTTTTACCTCGGATTCCTTAAGGGACAAAATCAGATAGAATCATTGAAATTGAAAGTTTTGAGATTATTTATGGGGAGTAGCTGTATTGCCACCGGAATTCTAAATCTATAGTATTTCATCTTGATGCTCGATTCTTGCATATTTTTATCCATTCGTAAATTCAGATCCTGGTCAAACCCTTTTCAATTTGACAAAAAGCATAAGTGCTATATTAATTAAGTTCTAAACATATGAGACTTGTATTTTGGTTGCTTCCCATTGAGTAGGGCTAATTTTGCTCAAAATATTAAAATTTATTTTCAGGATCCTATCAGATCCTGCCCCTTTAAGTTTGATGATCGTGAAACATGGTTTTTGTGGTGGTGGAACAATTTAGGGCAAAAGAGCAGAAAAAGCAAAATTCAAAAATTTGACCCAAAATCATGACATCATCAGTATTTGATGAGGCCATCAGACCTTTTTTTCAACGAAAAAGTTAAGTTCATAGTCCCTGCTATGTATTTGCCAAGTTTTAGCCTTACGATCATTATCAATTAGCTATGGGCTTATTTCAGAAAAGTATCGATTTGTGATTTTGCTTCTGTCACCTCCTGCGAACAACTTTAATCTATGAATGCATATGTTGCAAGTGTCAATTCGTAGCATTGCTCTTGTGCAACTAATGCACTATAGGATTTTTTTTCTTTTGTACAGAATTATCAATCACTTGTGACTGAGGTTTATATGCTTGTCAATGCTCTGCCGGCTTTGCATATGATTCGAAAAAACTGAACTCTTAATGCCCTATCAACTCCTGCATAATTTAGCTATCCATTGTTTTCTTTTGGTATTTACTTTGTGCAGACATAAGGAAGACAAAAAACTCAGGTAAAGCTTAAATTCTATGAGAACCTGAATGATGGCTTATGTTGTGATATACTTTCACTAAGACTTTCGGTGAACTGCAGCCACGTATCATAACATCGTATCATGTATCGTAACATAAAGATTGATTACAGATTTCATGTAGAGAAATGATCTCCACACGCTTTTATTTTATGTGGTATGCTTTTCATCGCTACAACTTACACTGCCTGATGCTGTAAACACTGATTCATTTGATCAAATCTTTTGACTAAGCTGATGTTGTAGCAACATGTACAACAACATCATCCGCACAAGTAAATGATGTGATCTTGCCAGTGCATGTACAGTACCTTATACCTGTGCAGCTTTTAGCGAATAGCTTACTCTCCGGCTCATGTGCAGAATTATCAACCTCTGGTAACTGAGCCTCTGTTATTGAAAAGAAAACTTCATGTGTGACGAACATTTGAACCCCTGGTAGATGACTAAAGTCAACTGTGTTTTTTCTCTATCTCGGTTTTAATTTCAGCGGGTACAGGGAGACTAAAATTCTTCCATTAGGAGAAGTTCTCGCTTTCTCTCTATAAAAGGACACTAGCTTCTTTGCAACATATTTAGCTAATTCATGGTTGAAGATTTCCAATGTTATAGCAAGATAAGACATCACATTTATTAAAAGTGCACAAGGCCTTTCAGAAATCTTTTCATCTTTCCATGATCAGGTGCTCATAAAAAGTTCTGTTTTTAACCCTGTATAAGAAGCGTCCATCATGATAACACCGATGATAGATTGTATGAGAGGATATCAGTCGGAAAGTATGAATTCTAACTGCTCTATTTGAAAAGTCAACTGCATTTATTTTTTTATTTCGTATATAATTTCAAGGGACACATTGGGACTAGTCTTGGCAAATTAACAGAAATTCTGACTTTTTCGCTATATTTGATGAAGCTAAGTAGCTTCTTTAAAGGGATCCTTCAATAAAAAAGCAAGTTAAGCGTAGTCAACTTACCTCGACTGATATACAACCATATTGCAGTCAATTCTTCACCACTGGCTACATATCTAAAGTAAACATCATTTTTATATGAAAGCTCTGCAGAAATGTGACATCATTGAGTCAGTATCCTATATCAGAACTAGTCGTAGGATGGTATCCACATATTGGTCCACTGACTGCTTCATGCACAAATCGATCGACAGGCCTTCGGAGAAAGCTGTCTTCTATTTTACAACCACGAAACACTGCAGTTTTTAGTAATTTGCAACTAGTATCTTAGCTCCAAGTAGCTGACGTCACATTTTTGCTGAGCTTTCATGTTTCTTTCAGACAAAAACCACGTATTTCTCTGAAAATGCTGCTAATTAGGAGAAATTACATTCAATTTCATTTTGTTTGTGTAAATTAGGGATTATTAAACTTCGTTTACTTTTTTGCAGGAGGATCTGTTTAAGATGCGTTTAAATCACTTGTAATTACTGATTTCAAAACTCCATGTTATAAAATGGAGTGTACGTATGAGATATCTAGAGTTGGCTTCGAAAGGGCTTCACGTCAACCATAAAAAAACATCTCCAAAATTGTCTTGCCTGAAACTGTGAATGAATCCAAACTATTCATCGATACAACACCAATGAGTAGTGTTATTGGTAGTAAAAATATTGCACACTACTAACAAGTTTTGAACCTGTCCAGAACCGAAGTTTAAGACCTTTCAATATTTAGTTATTGTCTGCATTGCACGAAAGCCTAAACAAATTCAGTTCGATCGTGCGATGTTCTTGGAACACTGGCTATACTTCCAACAAAGTGATAATGCTGAAATGGATGCAGTGGTAAGCTAACTTCTCCCGCCTTTTCAGAGTACATAAAAGTGGTTTTATATTTTGTGTGGACATACCTACAGCTGACGCAGGAAACAATATATTTTCAGGGCTAAAAATCGGCATGCGCTGGTTATTTTACTTCTGAATTTTTGTATGCAAAAGTTCACGCAAGGAAACTAGTGTAAGTTCCCCTCTGCCCTTGTTATTTTTGTGGGACTGCGATCAGCTAGAGAAGGGGGTATGCCAGACAAAAGTCTGTGCCTGCTGAGGAAGTTTAAGCCTCAATGGATATGACATGCCACTAGTCAACTTTCTCTGCGGTGCCATTTACCGATAAACCGTAATGTTTCAATTAAACGCCCCAGGGTGTTTATTAAATTTGCTGACTTTTTAGGTTGCATCGAAGGAGCATTAAGGATACTGCAAACCCTCAGAAGTCACGGCAATTTTTAGTCTTTAATCAAGCTTTATGGGTATTTTAAAAGCTTTTCAAAATTTTTGTTTACATCATGTGTTCATCTCATCAGTCGGCAACCTTTCGAAAAAGTGCCCACTAAGGAACCACGTGTGTGCCACCCACTGTGAAGCTGTAAACAAACATGAGAAAAAACAGAATTTCGTCATTCTATATTCTCTAAGTCCCCTCTAGTTTGTTTTTACCGTAGAAATTGTACATCAATCGAAAGATCTCACCAGACTCTACAAAATGGTGTCAGCATTTTTGTTGTTTTGGACTTGATCAAAAGTTATGAGCAATTTAAGTTGTAAGCTCGTGATTTCATAACAAAATTTCTGCAATTTTTCAAATGCAGAACTATAGCTTTTGATTGGAAAAATATCTCGAAAAATGCTGATGCTGTTTTGGAGGTACAGTATTTAGGCTTCACCTAAAGCTGGTTTGGTGAAAAAATATTGACCACATGGGGACTTATGGCTCTACAAAGACCTATGACCCTATTTTCAAATATTCCCTTTCTTTTAAGGCAGCAGGTGGTAATTTATCTCGAAACCTGCAGGAACCAAGTGCCTTCCATGGATGCATTGAACACCAAAGACTTCTTTAAAACGTTTCTAAATCAAATTAGAAGGCCTTGAATGAAGCACGAACTGAGCCCTTGCAGTATCCTTAAGAAGAGGCAAGCATCTATTACATTTTTGTAACACTCTTTATTCGCTTCTTATGCATAAACTTAATATATCACTGAAATATACACTAGATGTCATGTCAATATCATCATCAACATCATTGTTACCATATTTCCGTATTCTCATACGAAATAGAAAGCACAAACTGAAATAATAAACTAACAGTAGTCGTTTTACAAATGCTGCTTAGTCTACCTTTAAAAGCCACTGCTCTAGAGGGGGCCGTCTATTCAAGGGAGGCGTTTATTGAAAAATCTCCTTTACAGGGGACCCTTTATTTGACGCGGGTGTTTAAAGAAAGGGGCATGTAATCGAAGCATTACATTAGTTACCACGCATCATTGAAGGAAAGAAATCAGTCAAAGAAATGATACTGTGTCAACAGGGACTGTAAAGGGAGAAGAAAATACTGGCCTGTAACGTAAAATTGCATGATAGGAAATAATTGTCAATGAGTGATGACGTGTCAATACGAATGCAAGTGATCTTGCAATCTATCTATCAGGATATTATCATTTAGGAAATTGATCGACTTGCAAAGTCGGGAGTAAAACTGATCTAAGTAATAGTATGATTTGATGGATTGGGGGGCAACAGGAAGAAACATATGCCGCTGTCAATCAGGCATTGCAGCGAGAGAAATTGAACAGAATGTGTGATTGGGAAAACTATTCTAAATCCCATGATATGCGAGAGGGCGTTAATTAACTTGGCAATTGTGAGAACCCCGCTCCTTAGTTTGACTTCCCCCAATCCCATTTAACAATCAGGCAACTTTTGATTTCCATCGAACATAATTTCATGTTATGGTTCTGCTTCTATATGTACACTTGCAGTTTAGTTCATATTATCATTTTTATGTAAGTTAAATTAGAAGATGGAGGGCATATTCAAATTCATTGATTTTGGAAATTTGCCTGACCCATACTAGGTTGACCCTCACCCCACCCCACCCCCTTTATTATGGGATTTTAGAGTACCAGAGTATGCCTTATAAATAGCGCAACAGTTAGTGGGAAAAGTAGACATTAAAAAAAATAGTATAATGCAGCCAGGTTTTTTTTACATGCAGGCGCCTACGCAAAACATAACATCAATTTTGCGTGGCCTAGCATTCCTTTCTCCTCTGTGGATAGAACTCGCCTTCACTAAGCTGAAATTCCAGATACATGACACTGTTTTACTGTACCTAGCTGTGCTCTGAATCAGAGGGCATTACAATTATTGTGCTGTACGCACTGTGATTATGCAGTCATACAGTCTATTTGAGCAGTTTTTGTAATAGTTGCTGCTACACGGGGTAAAAAAATTTCAGCATTACTCCCTGATTAGTTAGTGATTTGGAGCGTGACCATACAGATACAGTCTGATTAATGTAGACTTTTTGAATCAGTAAGTTCAGATTCGCTGATTCTCAAAATGTTGGTTTTGTTAAATACAGGGAAAAGGAATTTTTGTCAATTGGCCACGTTTGGTCCCATGTAGCTTGTGAATTGAAATATAAAACAAAAAAATGAAGCAAGTCAACTTTTAAAATTGTGTAGGCATACAAAATGGCTGTAAAAAGTGGGAAGTGTTTTTGTGAGGCAGCCTATGAAGCAGCCTTGAAACTTGACCTGTGTTCTATATAGATGGCTGCTAATTAAAATATTCTCTGTATTGTTTTCTCCTGCTAATAGCTCCTGAAACTAGTTTAGATACTATTGAGTTTTTCCGCATTTTTCTACAATATCATATTCGTTTGCTTTTCTATTTTTGAAGGGAATTACCATTTCTTATTTAGGTATTGAAAAGGCAAGAGCTCAACTACGTTAGAGTAAATTTGTGAGCGTGATCCTCGTGAAAGTTTTACTTATCACCACACTCTTTTGTATGAATTAACCTGCGTGTAGTCCTCTTGTCTGATGTAGCTTTTATTATTGCTTTGTAGATCCACTATGTGCCCTACTTAACTGCACACTCTGTGCTGCGTGTTATTCTGGTTACTCTTTGATCAAATCGTATCCAGAGTACTACACTGTGGGCAGCTGTAAAGATCTTTGTGTTACGACTAGTAATTGCACAAGCTTTTATCTGTCTTTGGAAGATGGCTCTTGTCACCTGTTCGAGATTGGTTGTCCATCAAAAGAATTTGCTGAAATCAATGTTTATCATTATTTCGAATTACGCCCTTGCCCAGGTATGAGGATGGTCATTTTTTGTGATGTCAGTTGTATGATAGAAATCTATTTTAGATCTGACTATTTTTGAAAGGTTTTACGGATGAGGTCATTATCGTAAAATTCAGTTACATAGGTATTTAATTAGATGTCGTTACCAGGTTTGAGGAAAGTGAACACTATTCATGATGGGCTTTTTATACCCTATTCAGTGATTGGAGTTCACGAAAGTACTTTTCTGAACTACGTGTGCCATAATCATGAAACTTTCTGTGGGGGCTTTTCCTGCCTATGGCAAATACAAAGAAATGCGGTGACAAGTGTAAATTGCATCATGTGACGTATTGATAGCGGCATATTTTATATACATCTCAGCAATGTTCTGTAATTATCGTCAATTTTTGGCAAATTCTTAAGGATTAGCCCTACCACACCACCGGATTGCATCACGAGAATTGGATTGATTGTGTGTCATAGAATAAAACTAAGAGTCACTAGGTTCCAGACTGCCAAATAGCAGTGGGCATTTGCCCCCTTGCGCCCCACCCCCTCTCTTTTCCTTAATTGGTGGTAACCTGGCATCAAATTATATTTTTGGCTCCTAATCAGAAAACATAGTACTGTTACGTAATCAAAATTCTATCAAATCACATGTACATCGGCACATGGCAAATGGTATCACAAAATATATACAGTACGTCGCAAAATGTGTAAATTCCATTAAATCACGTGCACGTCAGCTGTTTACAAAATTGCGAGTGCATATCTGTCCTTAGCTTGTGATCAGTATATTTCATATGATGTCATATGATTGTTTTCGATGAGGTTGTAGTAGCACAAAGTTACTAACAATTTTATTTGTAAAGAGAATACACCCTTAAAACTTCTCAGAGACACCCCTGGTGCGACATCCACCACCATCATATAGATGGTTTCCCGTAAAGGTGTCAAACCACCATGTTGGGGACTCTATGGAAAGTCATTAAGACAACGCACATAATTCAATCTCAGTCTAACCATCGTTGCCGACTTCACTGTGATAATGTTATGCAAACAAATGGATGGCCATGACCCCCTTGCTCAAATCTTATTGCATATTGTTTTTATCAACTCTGAACCAGAAGGTTGGACTTGACAAAACAGTCGAATATGCAAATCCTTGGCGACATAGTAGGGAGTGAACTATGAAGGGGCTTTGGAATTTGTTTCTTTGTTTACTTTTTTAAGTTAGTCAGCGGTGGAGCTTTATGCCTTTGGGCATGTGTTCTAGTGAATTTACACGTCGCTATAGCTAGTAGTAGTTGTAGTAACTCTTTATTTCAAGTTGGCAAGTTAAAATATATACAAGTTACAAGTCAAAAATGAAAATATAAACAACTTAAACATGATGCAACGTGCACTTGAACTATACAAGCCAACCATATAAAAATGTCTTCTGAATATAGAAGAAACGTAAAATCTAAAAAAATGCAGTTAAACATAGCCTAAATTTTTAATGTATACTCAACGTAACTTGCAAGGACAATTGTTAGGTTTCCAGGATTTGAGCACAGCTTTAATTTCAGCTTGGATTTCGCTACCCTTTATATCTTCAGGGAGAATGTTCCAAATCTGTGGTCCAAGATAGCCTGATATTACCTTTTACCATATGCATCAGTTCTAACATTCAACGATTCAAAGTCAGCCTGACTTCTAATATTATGTACCACTTTGCGTGGGGTAAATATCTCATTCATAATTGAGGGAAACAGATCATTGCATGTCTTGGAAATTTCTGTTACTAACGCCTTTAAGTGGCAATGGTGTATGGAATCTTTTCCATCTCTCTCTAGCAGTTCTTCGTAATATAGTGAACTATCGGGTATACTACTCTCAATGCTCTTTTAGGCAGATTAATAAGTTCTATTTTGAAACCTCCATATAAGGGGACAGTAAGCAAATAAAGAGTCTATAACGGCAGGTTTCAGGTGATTTTGCGATATCTTCTTTGATAGTCTAATTAAAGCGCTTATCTTTTGTCCTGCTGCGACGCATATATCAGTAGCATGTTGTTTAAAACTTAAATCACTATCAAAGTTTTACCGAGAAGTTTTTGTCTATTGAATATCCAATATTTAGAAAAATGTGTTCATGAGATCATCCAAATCAAAGTACATGACATTTAATTTCATGTAGTTATCATGAAACCAGGATATCAATTTAGCAGTGTCATTTTCTATGCTAGCAATCATTTTAGTGAGGTATTTATTGCGGGCATATAGAGTTGTGTCATGTGTGTAGTTACAAACATGGGATTCATCTATGAACCAAAATAAGTCATTTATATATACATTAAAAAGTAGACGTCCAAGTACTGAGCCTTGTGGGACACCTAATGTAAGTTCTTGCCAAGAGCTAAATGAAGTATTTATTTTCGTTCTGTGCAATCTATTTGTTAAGTAACTATGGATCCATAGGCATGCAATTTTGCAATCATTAACTCGTGATTCAATGTATCAATAAAGCCTTTGACAAATCCGTAAGTACTGCTCCTGCATGTCCGTTTTGATCTAGGTATTGTTTGCATCTTTCGATCATAATAGCTGAGGCATGTTGCGTAGCTACGACATATTCCTGAAGCTATGGGCTTAAAACCTTTTATGCAAAGTATTCAGTGCCTCCATTATGGTTTTGGGGATAAGCACAGTTGACTCTCGATAACTTGAACTTTCACAGGACCTTATACTTTATTGCTTTGTATGGAAGGCAGTTTGTATCAGTTGCAAAACTTTGTTACATGATCTGAAGTTTTCCACTCTTTTTTCGGCTTTCCTCTTATTTCTGTCCCATGTGCCCTTTGTCCTTATTCGTATTGCTGATTTGATTTCATTGCTTGTTTTCTATTCTTCCACTTTTCCACTTTTCGAACTATGGAATAGTTTTTGGACTCCCATTTTAGCGAAAGAGTCCTATAGAATGAGGTCTGTCCATCCTTCCATCCGTCCGTCCGTCGGTCCTTCCGTCAGTCCATGACCTATGCATTTTCCCAGATAACCACTTAATGAATTTTCTGAAATTTGGCGTAGAAGTGAAAATCCATAATTGTGGAAAAGTGATGGAGCCGGAATTTGAAAAAAACTTATTTTTTGGCTTGCAGGTGGCCATTTATATCCGAAAATGACCATTGTTTTAAAGCAGAACATTGGCCAAAAATGATAGTTTAATAGATGATAGAGCTCATTCAAACATGACATACAGTATTATTTCATGAAAAAAGCTTTTGGATTTCTAGAGATATTCAACCCCGAAGTCCAGCAGCTACCATCTTGGCATTAATTATGCATGATGTCACTGGGGCTCTACCCAAATTATCTGAACTTTGTTGCCAAAATACTCAATATTGAGTCGTTGTGAAAGACTGTTTCTTTGTTATCTTATGGAGCTAGGTAATATGTGTAACATCCACTTGAGAAAATGAAGTTGGTATTTGTGTTACTAAGGAAATGATGACACTTAGCAACGTGTCTCGATGACATCATCGAAAATCAAGATGGTAGCTGCTGGACTTTGGGACTGAATATGTCTAGAACTACATAAGCCTTTGTTGTGAAATAAAAACTTGCAAATCATGGAAAATGAGCTCTGTCATTTTTAAAATATCATTTTTGACTACTGTTTCGGTTCAAGGTTTTTCGAAAATATTTCAAGATTCTATCATCACGTTTTTTTTAATTTTTGGTGTGGAGCTTCAGAGCAATAGCACTTAGGTTTTGGACCATGTTTCACACCTGAGAAAACTCTTGTTTGGCGTGTCGGTGGCAATTTGTGTCCTAAAATGGTGATTATCAGGATTTTTTCCTAATATGTCAAAAACGGTTCTTCCGATTTTTGTAATTTTTGGTGGGATTCTGCGGGGCAACTCTGTGTATATCAAACAGCATATGTGACCCGATTTGCAATTTCATACCATTACCATTTGTCACGTTACCATCATGCGTTACAATTCGTCACGCGTGACGGAAAAATTCGTTACGTTTGAACATATG